>JBBMFX010000128.1:13984985-14001078 GCA_037832545.1 Rhabdalestes septentrionalis
TTGTATGTAAATAGTCATTTGTTGCGAAAAAAATATTTGTTTACTAATATTGTTTTACTGTTTTCATTCTGTTTGCCAGGATAGAATTATATTTATACTTTTTTATTACATTATTTGTATTATTACAGGAACCATAATATTGATAATTATCGATATCGGTCAATACAGGAATATCGCCCAGCTCTAGTTCAGGTCTATTTGGTAATGAGACTAGTGCTGGGGGTGTGGGGGGGCTGGGGTTGTATAGCATAAATGTGCTAGCCTCGGTTGTTGATGGATGCAGGTTCAACACTCTAAACAATGCCATTACATCAAATATAACTAATCGACTGCTTATACTCAACAATGGAGGTTGTCCCTTTTTTGCATTGCCACACCACAATATATTGGTACATTGTTGCATCCTTCCGACATTTTTGCGGTATAAGCACCTGCACACTACAGTGTTAAGGCCGGAATGTGAATTTGTTTCCCGCCCTTCTCTGTAAGTGGTAGGTGAAGACGTCATGCGCTAGCTCGACAGAGGAGGGAGCAGCCATGCTCCATCGCCCAGCCCTCCTGGCGTTTACTTACTGTCTTATCAGCGTCTCATTAAAAACCATTCTCTGTGGAATTCCGCCTGTTGGAGGCTGTTCTTTCTGTGGAACAACGCGAGCCGTCTCTGGGATTAAGGGCATGCCGTCTACTGATGAATTCTTCTCTCTGTTGATCAAGAGGAAATGAATACTGCGCGCGTTACTTACTTTCGGCACGGCCCACCCCTTTCCCATTCACTGCCACTGTGCTTGATCAGCCTCTGTCGGCCCTCAAAGGACCTGAAGTTTCAGGCCGGCGATGGAAAATCCACTTTGCTTGTGCTTTACGAGCACAGAGAGAATTTCCATCTCTGCACGCCTATGATTAAAAATTAAGCTCCTGGAAGGGGATTTTTTTCTTCTTCTCAGAAACAAAGATTATAAACAATTAGTCTGCACTGGCTGGTGCGTGAAATGTATGTTTGAAGAAAAAGGAGATGAAAGCATGAAGATGAGAACAAGTGGATGAGTTCAAGTGCTTCAATGGCTGTGTTGAAATGTACTTGTAGGCTCGGTACTAGGGATTGTAATAAAGGCTGTAGTGTTGGGTATGAAACAGCCTCCGCCATACAGCAGACTGGGGTTTGGAGTGGTCAGTTGAGTGCACTGGGTATAACTCTTACCCTCCCCATAGCAAACTGGGGTTTGGGGTGGTTGCTGCAGTGTAGTGGGTAAAAGAGTTCCGCACATCAAATTGGGGTGCAGGGTTCGATGTTCTCGCCCTCCATGCAGCAGAGTGGGATTAGTATCTACTGTAGTGGGTAGAGGTGCAACTCTCCATACAACAGACTGAGGTTTGGGGTGGTCAGTGTAGTGTAAAGTGTAAAACTACTCACTATTTGCTGCTTATGCTGTACTGTACACTGTACAGTGATGTAAACTTCCCCCCTGTGGGACTAATAAAGGTTTATCTTACACTAAAGGGGTCACTCCTCACCCTCTGCTGTGTGGAGAGATCGCTTTAGTGTAGTGAGTAAAACTGTTGCCCTCCTCAAACAGACACTAAAGGGGTCCCTCCACACAGCAACTTGCAGCTTGGGATGTTTTAGTGGGTAAAACTGCTACCCTCCACGTACCAGACTGTGTTTTGGGGTGGTCACCATAGTGGAGGGAGTAAAACTGCTGCCCTCCACACAGCATACTGGGGTTCAGGGCGACGTCTTTAGGGTAGGGTCTAATACAGTTTCCCTCTGTGTAGCACACTGGGGTCTGAGGAAACCATTTAGTGCAGGGAGTAAAACTGCTGCGCTCCACTTGGCAGACTGGGTTTCAGGATGGTCAGTGTAATGTAAATGGGAAAACTGGTGCTCATCACACAACAGACTGGGGTTTGGGGTGACACTACTAGTATAATGGAAAAACTAATGCATTCCATCTAGCAGTATGAGGTTCAGTGTGAGACATTCAGGCCCTAGTACTGACCTTACCTACAGACCTTTATCTATTTGTATTATTCTGAGATCCTTTAATGTTGTGTATTGAACTGCTGCCCTTCACACAGTAGACTGGGGTTCAGGGTGGTCAGTGGTGCATAATGGGTAATACTGCTGCCCACCATGTTGCAGACTGGGGTTTAGGATGACCCCTTTAGTGTAGTGTGTAAAAATATCCCCCTCCAGACATCAGACTGGGTTTTGGGGTAGTTGTTGTAGTGCTGCCTACCATACAATAGAGCAGGGGTGGGCAAACTTCAGCCCGTTGGGCATTTTAATCTGGCCCGCCGAAGATCAGGGTCTCATCCGTATCTCGGGGTCCGGACCGGGCGTGACCGAGCACGCAATATAATTTACTCAAATTAGGTACACATTCGCGCCGTGAATAAAACATACGCCAGTGTGGAAGTCCATAACGCATACAGCGACGAGAAGTTCTTTTCAGAGAGCCGACTCTTTTGGCTCGTCTCCCAAAGAAGAGCCAGTTCTTTCAGCTCCCAAAGGACTCTCAGTTTATAATCACCTGTAGCCTCATATTTCAGCATAACTTGGCAAATATGCATGGTTTGTGTGTTGATAAAACCTTTAATTGTTTTGCAGTTGCTTTTAGATTACTTTACAGTTGACCTGTATATCAATAAGTGGATTTAATGTTTTTATTGTTGACTGTTTTGTTTTCTTATTATGATGTTTGTGATTGGAACAATTCAGTTGTCAGTCTTTAACAAATCTGTGTCTAAATAAAAAAAAACAATTTTATAGGATAATTTTCCTCTTCGAACTACACCACAATTAATGCCATGTACATAAATATTTACTGAATATTCTTATAATTCTGATGATCAGTAGCAGCTTATCAAAATATATAATTTACTGCTTTATACAGTGGGAGAAAATTAATTTTGAGCGGAATTAAGTTATAATCGGTTTGGCCCTCCAACCCAGATCTGATTTTTTATGTGGCCCCCTGAAGAAATTAATTGCCCAGCCCTGCAATAGAATTGCTGCCCACTACACAACAGACTGGGGTTTGATCCTCCAACCATGACGGTATTCTACACCGACATGAATCCCTGGGCAACACTCCTAATGCTACATTTGCCTGCATCTGTAACTTGATTGGCAGATATGAGCATCTTCCAAATGCAATGCTCTGTGCCTCCAGCACACCCTTGACTTATCCAATAATTTGCAAAATTCTAATTTACACAACATACCCATTATCTCTTAAAAATGGACAAAAATACAGACAATATACAGGCATGATGATGGTGTGCCCTAGTACTGTCCTTAGCTACAGACCTTTGCCCGTTTGTCTACGTTTGCACAGTTTTATCAATAATATGTCATGCAGAGTCAGAAACTACATGCTTAAGGGTGTATTATTGCAGTTTCTTCAACAGTAATTATTGCACACAAACTTCTGTTACTTGTTAGCATGTAGCCTTGTTGTTCTTCTACCAGCCTCAGTCATCAAATGTGTCTGTAATTGGGGTGTAATTTTTTGTACTGAATTGAGTTATGAGCAGAGTGTTGAAATTGATCATTTCTGGTTATTCACGGTTCTGTCTCTCTGTTTCTCTTTCTCTCTCGCCTACTCACTCACACACTCACATGTCCATGCTTTACTTATGCCCATCCACTCAATTCACCCACCTACACACTCTTCCCCACTCACTCCCCCTCACACACATGCAGCAGCAGTTGGAGAGAAAGGACAGCCAGGGCAGCTCTCAGCACAGTGTGTCCAGCCACCGCAGCGCCCCCTCTGACTCCTCGCCCCTCCACCCCTCACAGGCCCTAGCCACCGAGACGGCGGCCCCACCAGCCCCAGTCCAGCCGCTGCCCGGCCTGCCCCAGCAGGACGTCACGGCAGACGGCACCCTCGCCAAGAAACCGGACCCCTTCAAAATCTGGGCCCAGTCCAGGAGCATGTATGAAAGTAGGCGTAAGTAATATGGGATTTTGGTGGTGGGAGCTTGGGGAGCTGGATCTCTGGGAAGCTGCTGGGTCCTGTGGGAAAATGGAAAATGCCAGGTAATAAATAATGCAGAGGGAGTAATGTTGGTATTTGACAGAACTATATTTGGCCTTCGAACCTATTTTTTTAACCTTAGTCATGTGTTTTGTTACCCTTATCTAACACACTTGCTGGCTTTTTCTTGGTACCCTAATATTTCTGACTGCTATAGTTATAATCGAAAATTTTGTCGCCAAACAAGGTTATCAGTCTTGGCTTCTGTGCCTCAAAACAACATGTCAAGAGCATGCATTTCCACTTTGACAATGTATTCTTCAAGGGGACCTTTTTTGTATTCTTCCACAGTTAGCAACTTCCAAATCTCTTTTTTTTTCATCTGTCATATGCATGCTTGTTTTTTACGATCCCTTCTGATGGTGCATAGCATTTACGTTCATATATGACCTCTAAAAATGCTTTTTAGAGGTCAAATATGAACGAAAATGGTATGCACCATCAGCACAGATCGTAAAAACCAAGCACAAATACAAGATTAGCATCAAAGAGCATGAAGTTGTTCAGTACTGATTTAGCTCACATTAAATGCTTTGAAGTCTAGACATGTAGTCCTGGAAACAGTCCCACCACTTTTACTGAACTTCCTGCTGGCACTTTGAGCCTAACTTTGGCGAACATGAGAAAAGAATCATTTTTGGTGGAAAAACCATTAGTCCTCTGCAAGACTCTTCTGTGTGTTTGTGCTGTCAGGGACCATTATACTGTATTGCTCTGCCACCCACACTCTGTCTACTTCTAATTAGCCTGGTTTGCTTGCTTTCTGTGCGCGTCGGACCTCTCCGAACAAAGGCATGAGAATTCAACTCGTGCCATCTAGCCCTTCTGACCAATTACGTCCCGCCCTGCTATCAGCAATCTTTCACGCATGGGCGCATGCTTAAAACGTCCGTGACAAACACGTGTGTAATTTGCGGTGGCGAAATCCAGCGTTGCTTTCATGTCCACGTGGCGCAGACGTGGACGTAGACATGGACGGACGAGTGGGCTAATTAGCAGGAATATCCTTCAGCTGCTGTCGGGAGGCTGCAGGAGTTTGAAGGCTTATGCTTGCAGGTCGGCAGATTTCAGTGGCTAATCATTCCTCCAGTGCCCCCTGCTTTCATGTAACGCTTTCATTATTGAATGCCTTAAAGCAAAGGAGGGGTCGGGACTGGCAGCGCCACCCACAGATCCTAGCAGGGGCGGGAGAACAGAAGAGCAGCCAGAAGATCAGGATGAAGAGGCGGAAGAGAGAAGGGTTGCGTCTGTAAAAGCCTGTCAGCTCCATGTTTCCTTTAGTGCTGGGGTGCCGTTTTTTGGAATCCGGAACTCAGTAAAACATGAAATCTGCATCCAAGAGCAGCCGATACAGGCCTCAGCAGTCGGCTATGGCTCAGGGTTCCTCAATCGAATTAGCGGCGGATCAATGGAGTTCTGATCGATGTGCCGTTTTTTCGAAGTCCGCCAGAGGACAGTTATGCAAAGTCTGAGCTCCCCTGAGTGGGTATTTCCGAGTTTGGTTTAAGCAAAAGTATCATTAAGTGACTGCTGCTAAAGTGAATGGAGCTTAAAAGCTGGGGCAGGCCTTAATGTGCAAGATGGAGACTCATTCGGGTGGCTTAATGGAGATGGAATGATCCGAGAGACCTCTTCTAGCTGTGGTCATTTTGTACCACTGTGTCTGATTGGCTTGATGGACACCAGACTTCTAACATGGGCCCTGATAGTCAGACTCAAGCCAGCCTTGATTAACACTGGACTAGGGGGAACCTCTGAAAATTCAAGCCGAGGCTAATCACGAAGAGATGACTGGCTGGGTGATGGTCTTGCTCCATTGCAGATGATCTGCATGGCCAATCCAACTTGCTGGATTGTCCTAATTAAATTAGTCTTGATTACCTTAACGGAATACAACAGCGAGGTGCTACAGTGGAGAAGAAGGGACCTTTCTTTAGGTTCAAGTCAGTCATTTTCTTCCAGAGGCGCAGTGAGACAGGACTAACTCTTATTCCACTCCATGAGGTTTGTCCAACTCCCTGTGATCAACTCAATTCCGCTGTGAAACCATGCAGAATCCAGGCATTATTGCTAAACTGCACAGCGAGATGGAGTCAAACCTGGTCCTTGGTTTGTGTGCGGGCTGACTTTCTCCCTGCTGTGGTAGGGGAGGGAGGGTAGCAAGCCGCATCCCTAATTGTCGATTCAGTGGACAGATTGTAGCCCAAGCTGCTCCTGCTCCTGATGCTCCCAAACTGTTTCCTGCCTCGGCTTGGCTGGGCGATGAAGGAGCATTCGTTCAACAGACAGCTCCCCGTTTCCCAAATCCCAGTTGTATGCCAGACAGCTAAAATGGTGTCAGAGCAACTCCTTCTAGCACATGAGAACCTGACATGATGGCAGACTACCCCTTCTTGTACCCCACAAAACAAATTGGGTAGAACTGTCCAGGGTACATCTTCAGGACCATCATATTCCATTGTGTTGCATCCATAAACCCCACATTGATTTCGAAACATAGGATAAGACATGCTTTTCCAGTTGAAAAGTGTACTATAGTTTTAACACCCTAAAATACATAGATGAGCTCTTTAAAGTTACATGTACAGTGGCCTATTTATGACCATGTAGATGCCAAAGAAGCGTTTAGGTTGGCTAAATATTTTAGTGCCAGGATAGTGTGGCAAAAAGCAATACAAATACATTCATTACACATGAGGTGAATGTAGCTAGTGAGTGATGAAACCCTATTGCCTCAAAATTAGCAGCATTATTAGCCATGCACATCTAAATCGTATGACATTTACACTGTTTTTCAGCAGAAATGTTGCCGTCTACTTTGTTACCATCAACAAATTACACTAATAGCAATTAAAATAACAGGGGTTTCCCTTCACGTTTAGCCATATATGTTATGGAAGAACATTAATGTGGTTATAAACTATAAAAAATAGTCTTTTCGTTTTTAGTTATATCATATTTCGCCTTATATATTATATCTTTTTTTGGGGGGGGTAACGTTGCTCAGAACCATTACGAATATGAATCTGTCATTGAAACTACTAATATTACTTGCATGTTTATGGCTAAAATGCCAGTTCAATGGAAACAAGACACAAGGCTTCAGAAAAGTCGATGTTAATCTATAAGCTTCAGTTTATTTGCCTCACCAGCCTCATAATTCCAAAGCAAATCTGAAAAAACTAAATTTTGGACACATGATATGGCTGAACTACATCCGAAGATAGAGGATAGGAGATTTCTGTAAATGTCATATGTAGTCAAATAGAGGTCCCCGAGCCTGGCTAACACTCTGCCCAGACTGCAAGCATCTGCAGGTCCTCTTTTAGAGAGAGTCGAACATGATGAAGTGAAATTTTCAGTAACCAGGCCTGCCAATTACCATCTTGGCGCTCACTGATTTTGAAAGTCTTCATCTGGGTGGAGGCAATGCGAGGCCTGGCCTGTGGAAGAACCTCTTGCTCCAGCAGAATTACAGTTGACGTCTCACTGGTGCATGCTACTGCACACGCCAGAGGAGTGGCGATGCTGCCGCTCGTGTTTTGGCGGATTTGACACGGCGTGGTGGAAGCCAACTGTGTCCTTTTCACTGGAGCCTGAGGGTGAGAAGGCATCAAACGGGCTTCCGAACTGCTCTGAAGTGGGTCAGATTTTTCGGAGGTCACTCTGCATATGCCCGCTCTCTGTCATATCTTCCATGCAGTTGCCTGAAATATCCTTTGTTTCCATGTCATTTGCTTTTATGCTGTGAACCTGGTCCTTTTCTAATACATCAGACATCTAAATGAGTTAATTCAGTGACTCATTCATTCGGTTAATTCAAATTAGTTCAGTCATGACAAGCCCAATGTTTTATTTCTTACATGGAGCCCTTTGTTCCTTTCCTCTATAGTGCTATATAATAATAGTAATAGTCTCCTGCTACTTCACTCTGACTGTAATGATTTACTACATCATTTTCTTGTTATAATGGCTGTAGGCCCGGCCGTCGAGTTCAAGGCATTGTTTAAGGCTGGAAAGGGCCTGGAGTTTCAGTCTGAAAGCCCCTAAACCTGTGATTGGGACCAGCCTGAGGTGCAGCTGTTTAACTGATGATGTGATTAGCCTTGGCTGTTCATGCCATACCTCGCCATCCTTTTATACTGCCGCCGACAGCAGCCGCTGCACTTGAGAGCAGGGGGCAGGGGGGGGGAAATGATTCGGACCATTTGCGTCATGCTGCAGGTGAATTGATCGTGGCCTTGGGCTATTTGTCCCTTTTCAGTGCCAGATTACCAGGAGCAGGATATCTTCCTGTGGAGGAAAGACACTGGCTTTGGCTTCCGGATCCTGGGAGGGAATGAACCAGGAGAACCGGTGAGTTGTCTCTTACATGATTTATTTATTATACATTTTTTTACTTTTACTATAATTTTTGTTGTTTATTGCTGTCAGAATGAAACTTCATGCCTCCACTGTTTTTCACACTGACATGGAGAAAGTCCTGTGATTGTTAAAATTAGAGAAAGTTCTCACTTGCCATTAAAGAGATTTAAGCTTTTGCCCTGAAAAGCATAGTCTTCGTTGTAGTGTTATTGTAATTGTGACATTTCAGTAGGTAATAATTTCACATTTTTTACTCTTCTTGGAAGCATATACGCAAGATATTGAAATGTTGCTGGGAGAATTTGATTGCATTCAGCCACGAGAGCATTAGGGATGTCATAGGTTGGTCTGTTCTGGATCACGAATACCACTTCATCTCATCCCCAAGGTCGTGGTTAGAGCTCCATCCCTCCGGAAAACACGTTGCCCAGTGCTCTGGGGTGTTGTGCCCTTTTAGCCTGGCACTGGACTATGTAGACTCCTGTGTGGCTGCTTTGGTCCCTTTTTTTTAGCAGTGATTTTCTATGGAAAAGATACAAGTCTTGTATGCCTGCATTAATAAAAGCACACAAAGTAGCTTTTACAAAATAAGTAATGTGTCTTGATACTTTCGGACATATGATGTACTTTTAGTTCCCATACTTACAAAAAAGGAACTTTTTCCCTCAGTTCTTACATGTAGCTAATTTTGAGGGCATTCTGAAATGCTGGCACTACTCATAACCACTATAATTGCTGCAAACGATTGCCAAGCTTGTCATTTCCGTCTGTAACAGCTGTATAGCCACGCTGAGCACTTTAGCATGCATTACGAACAAGTCAAATTGGCTGGCCTACTGCTTAGTTATGAAAATGTGTATGTAATTGCATTCTTGAGACCTTTGCCAGTCTCCCAATTAGTCAGACCTGTCGAGGAGCTCGAAGCCAACAATGTGTTTATGCAGCTTTTTGAACGTCTTCTCATGCAATATCCTAGTGCGGTTAAATATATTTGCAGAAGAGCGTGGACTTCTGTGTTCGATGAAAATGAGCCAGCAGATACCCAGGAGATGTACTACGGTAGGATTGGAGAGAAGAACAAGGCCATTTTTGAACTCTTGTTCTGCTGTTTCTCATTGTAGACATTTCCTCAGGAACATCACAGTAGAACTGACATCTTGTAGAATGATGAAAAATCTAGTTTATTTGGAGACCAAATTGGCCAATGGAGAGAATAGCAGTAACACGTCTTGTAACAAGAGCTGCGACGCGTTCCGTTCCGCTAAATGGTGGTAAAAACAATTGATGGTTTTGGAATTACATGAACCCAGCATATATCTGGATTCTGAACACAGTATTTTAAATATTGAGGATCAAATGCAAATAATTGTCACTTATATGAAAATGTTGCCCTCAACATAGCTCCAACACAGGCTAATAGTGACCCAGTGAGGGTGGGACGGGGTCTGCAATCACCCTGCCAGTAGTTAAACCACTCTCAAGAGAACATCAGTGCCAATTGTTTAAATCTCTTGCTCAAAATTGGGTGCCTGAACGGCAGGCTTCATCTCTGAACTGCTAAGTTGTTCTTTTACCACAATTGCCGCTTGAGGTCATGTCAAGGACATCTTGATGAACTCTATTTTTAGACGAGTCCAAGGCTGTGTGCCGACTTCTTTTGTAAAAGTTTGAATTCTCGACATACTTGAAGGGCCTCAACAATGCTGCCTGTTAAGGAGTCTAATTAGAGCAGTCGGAGCCTCATCAGTTGTTTGAAGCCGGTGCCGTCTCTGTCTCTCGCAGCTACAAAGACGAGTCTGGAGGCTTTTGAAGATTGTCCAAATGTAATGGAGCAGGCCTGCTTGGCAAGCCTCATCCCTCAGCCTTAGCAGTTTGTTTTGGACTTCCATTTCCATGTCCAGTGAAGTGCATGCCACATTATGAAACTCGTACTATTTGGCAGGACTCGTGCCCACTGAAAGCATTCCCCGCTTGTTCACGTGCGTGCGGTTGAGCGTTTGATAGATCCCCGAAACTTGGTTCCTGCTTTTATCTTGGCCACGCCATCTTGTTCAGAGGAGAATAAAATAACTCCCAGGCCATCGATGTTCTCTGTTAGAGGAGCCAAGTTTTGTTTGAAACTTGTTCAAACTGACACGCTGCTTTCTTGGATTGCGTTTCTCGAGAGAAAGGGATTAAATGGCCCCCACAAGGTTTTGCCGTTGGCTGAGATGTTGGTGGGATACGTTCCCGGATCGTCCGTGAGGGGTTTATCATGTAAGCGTTGCTCATCGATTTAGGTCCAAAATAAACAGAAATGTGAGGGTACAATGAGGACCAGCACTGAACGCTCCGCTAAAGCCAAATGCGTACAAAGTCCGTCAGAATGAGTTATCGAGTCCTTCCAGTGCTACCAATTTGTTAAAACACACTTGATTAAGCCTTACAATGTGTTTTCATTTAGGCTTGCCTTGTCAAGAGAATAAACCTACAGAACTCAGATTTCAAGAGAGTCCAGTATAATTGAATTTGCTGCTGCTGAGCTGCCCAATGGGAGTTGCTCCAGAGATTAGAGGGTTTTGGGTTCAAATCCCAGGACTGCCAGTCGCACATCTGATGGACTCTCAAGGGTGCCACAGCAATCCAAGATGTGACTGGTTTCGTATGACTTTGTGAAGTCCACTCTAGACTAGACTAGACAAAATTGGTCAGAGTGAAAATTGGGGAGAAAATTGGGGGGAAAAATACCCTATTACCAAATAACCAAATAACCAAACACTGTTTATTGTCATCTTGGCTTTGTTTACACTCCTGGTAGAATTAAGCATTCAGACTAACTGGAGACACCCAATTTGATATCAATTCAGATTTTAGAAAACAGAGAACAGTGCAGTGGTGCTATATTTCAGTACCAAACCAAACATGACATTAGAGTGGTACAACCTGCTTAGCAGATAACATTTGCTAAGAAGCTAACATTTGCTAAGAAGCTAACATTTGCTAAGAAGCTAACATTTGCTAAGAAGCTAACATTTGCTAAGATGGCACTACCAATAACGATTTCACTCTCACCAAATCTTAATATTCCAGGGCTTCAAGTTCAAGCCTTCACTGAAAGTCACTGTGAAGTGACAGCAAAGTTAAAGTGTCTGTTTAAAGTAATAGTCTGAGCTGTAAATGTGATACAGCATTGACTTTGTCACTCATTCGGATGTCAAGAACAGCACCTGAATGACAAAAACGTGTGAAATCTGATCTGACTGGTCAAACTGAGTCCAGCAGTCTGCTTTAAAAACCCTTTTTTTTTTCATTCACATTGTGGGAAATCTATTCTGCTCGAATCAGATGTACTGAAAAATGATACGAAAACTGTTTCATTGGCTTGCAGCACTGCAGTCTCTAAGGAGGGGAGGGGAAGTGGGGGGTTTTGCCTTGATGGTCCCGGTCCCCAGTGCATTGACTAGTCTTTCATCCTATACACACTTCTGCTTTAACACACCAGTGCATTTTATTCCTTATCTAACTGAGACTTGCAATCATGTTTCTAGCCTAAAAGTCTTTTTGATTGGTTTTGAGAATAACATACTATATAAGATCAGATTTGTAAGATTATTTAAATTGTTTTAAGATATTTTTTCCATTTTAAGGAATCTCAGACTAGAAACAAGTGGAATTATCTCTCAGTGCAGTAAGATATTTTTTTCAATTTCAAGAAATCTTACCAAGGGTAAATGTCTTAGTAATCTAACAAAACTACGCTTATAAAGTATATTATTCTCAAAACAAGATCAGGAAGACTTTTAGGCCGTAATATAAGATTGCTAGGCTTGGTTAGATCGGGAGTTTTTGCAGTGTGTGAAACATCATTGATGGTTGTTATGTTTTGTCCCTGTCCAGATCTATATTGGTCACATTGTGAAGTACGGTGCCGCTGATGAAGACAGCCGCCTGCGTTCCGGAGACGAGCTGATCTGTGTGGACGGAACGGCCGTGGTGGGCAAGTCCCATCAGCTGGTGGTACAACTCATGCAACAGGCTGCCAAGCAGGGCCACGTCAACCTGACTGTCAGACGCAAGACTGGATACGGAGGTGTGTGTCACTCACATACAAAAAGAATAGCCGTAAACAGAGGAAAAAGTAATGAACAGCCGCTTCAGTCTAAACTATAGATGATTCAGATTAGTAAAGCCTTCCATTTAATATTGTCCTACATATCCCTCCTTTTCCCACCGCAGCATCTTAGCTCGAATAACATTGCCTTATCCAGCAGCTGTGGCACTGTTTCCCAGAAGTAATATTTATTTTTCTAAGCTGATATTCTTTCATGGATTATGATACGTATCTAAATATCTGATTCTGAGAAGGCTTTAAAATATGTGCTGCTCAAACATGGTGCTTGAGTTCTGCCCTGCGACGCTCTATGACCTTAATGGTATTATGAATAATGCAAATTATGCTCTAATTATTAATGTGCACTGGATGGATTGGATTTAAATGAGTTCACGGCACATGTTAATGAAGGGGCGCTCCATTCCACATTGATCGAGGTGGTTCTCACAAAACCCAGAGTCCAGCCCGGAGGCCTTTGGTCCCAGGGCTGGAGATGGAAACCTTGTTTCGGGTTTTCCCTGCTCTGACACACCTGACTCAAACCCCTCAGCTAATTATTTTTATGAGTGCAGTGTGGTGAATCCAGGCAAATAAAAATGTCCAGGATTCCATTCAAAAACCTCTGGCTTGAAGGATTTATTGATGAAAACTTTCTAAATCAGCCATGGTTGGTCCTTGGAGGTTTAGGTTTGGAGCTATCGTATGTTGCTATCGTTTAATAGGAGCAGTGGAAACCAATTAGCATTAAACAATTTCCTCCGGGATAAATAAAGTATTCTGATTCTGATTGTGTGACCTCACTCACTTACCTCACATCTCGTCTAATAGACTTGCTTATGTATTTTCTGACACTGTGACGCACTGATTAAAAATGGATAAAAATAAAGACAATATTCAGTCAGCTGTTACAATTTACGGTCACTTTACGATTACTGCTATTATACAACATCCGTTTTTGTAGGTTACAAGGTCATATATTTTTGGAAACTAGTTTTCTTTAATTTAAATTCTGCTTACAGCCCATATTTATATAACAGCCCAATTAGAAATCATGGTTATGACATCACAACCAACCATTCGTTTTAAACCGTGTCCCAGATCATTTCAGTCTGAACTGAACAGTGTGTTCTAGGCATCTGGAGTGCATGTTGAATATGGGGCATATTGGAGAACCTGTCAGTACAGATCTCATTTCCATATATCAGTATTTGCACAGTAGCGAAATCAATCTGAACATGGGCACCAATCATAAGTTCATAGAGAACGGTTTATTTTTAACAACCCTACAACCTGCATAAGAAAAATGTCTTAGATGTCTAACTTTGCGTTAAAAAAGGCCCATCTGGGCAGTGTGGGGGGTGTGTTTGTCCATTTGTCACAGTTATGGAGTGTCGTGACGGCCTTGATGGGAACAAACAGTGATCGTAAAGTTGATTGAGCGCGCCCCAGTCCTTCCCCCGTCCCGCCTGCTGATGAGAGAGTCCGGCCTTTAGATGCACCTCCGCTACTTTCAGCTCATGAATCTCCCGCCACCAGCACCCCCAGAACGCCAGTTTGTCATGTTGGTCCGTGGCACCAGAGGGGCTGAACTGTCACAGCTGTTTGGTTGGACTGTATGGAAATGAAAATAGGTCAGAGTGTTGCTGCTCGCTCCCCACAGACTCTCCCTTCATTATCGGACTGATGCGAGAGTGAAGCCCACTGTACTGTTTATCTGGGAGCGAAGGTGTTTTTTTGATTGCGTCAGGTGAGGCATCTGTGATGCCTTTGATGTCTCAGCACATCCTCTGCCTTCTGCCTACGAAGAAATATTAATAATCTTCTCCACAGTTTTCGCCTTATCAAATTTTAACATGAAGGCTGCATCAAACATTATATTGCATCAAATTGAGGACATGTATGGGCTGGAGCCCCTGCAATAGGCCAGAATTTGACATTCTGAAGCCTATAATAGCCTTTTATTTTCTCTTCTCACAGCATTTAATATAAAGATGCAAAGAATGTCATATTTGGTCATATTTGCTTCATTCACTTTAAAATGTCAAAGTACATCTGTAATGGCCTCATCAATATTTGTCTCCTTTAATTACAAAAATTATAGTTGCGTGTTAGAGTTAGTGTGTTTGAAGGCCTGGGTTTGACTGAATATTGTGTTATTTGGATAGAGACACAAAAACAAGGATGTCAAATGATTGTTTCAACAGTCCCTTACTGTTCACAGTAAAATCTTTGAGTTGTTCAGTCCCCATGTAGTGTATATAGGAGAACTGAGCTGGACAAAAGAATTAGAATCCATGGCTATGATGTGACAGCCACCAATACATTTATCTATTTGGACCATGTCACTAGATTTCAGTCTGAACTAAACAGTTTGTCCTGTGCATCAGTCTGGACAGTGTGTTGACTAGGGTGCAATTAAAAGACAGCCAATCAGCACACAGCTCTTTTAAAAATAGTATTAAAGGCACAGTAGCAAGAAAATTAGTGGAATTCTGAAGGAGACTTCTAAATCTTGACTCTTTATGAATGCAGCTCCTTTTAATACCCACTAAATTAACAGCTCCCGTTCTTCTCAGTAGCAAAAGTGGACGGTGACGTTCCTCCCTCGCCGGCCTCGTCCCACCACAGCAGCACACAGGCGGCGTCTCTGACTGAGGACAAGCGAACTCCACAGGGCAGCCAGAACTCCCTCAACACAGTCAGCTCCGGCTCCGGCTCCACCAGCGGCATCGGCAGCGGCGGTGGGGGAGGAGGGGGCAGCAGCACAGTGGTGCCCAACACCGTCCAGCCGTACGATGTGGAGATCCGCCGCGGCGAAAACGAGGGCTTCGGCTTTGTCATCGTCTCGTCCGTCTCCAGACCCGACGCGGGAACCACTTTCGGTGAGATTTACTTCATTTCTCAGTGCTGACTAGATAAGTTGTGGGTTTAAAGCAGCAATTCAATCAAATACACCCCATCAAACTTAAATGTAGTTGATCAGCCAAGACATAAATCATAATGTAGTTGTGGAATCCCCAGTTAGTTTCAGACTATAAAGCGCAGTCTCCAAAATACTAGCTTAGTAGTGGTTTCGGACACTGTATGACAAAGCTATCTAAAATATAGGGCAAATGTCCAGGCTTTGGGTTGTTCAGGGTGCCTAGAACTGTTTTTAATCTGGCATACAAAGTCAGAAACCATGAGAGCTAGTCTATTTGAGATCCATAACATGTCTGTGTAGGAAAGTCTATCCGTTCAGTGGCAGTCCACTGAAGAGACCAGGCTCCTCTTTTTTGAGTGGGAATATCAAGATTGCCCCCCAACCCACCAAACCACAAATATCAGATTGTGGCTGGTTATTTAAAGAGTGCATGGATTAAAGGTGAAAAAAAAAAAATAAAACATGTAAGAAAGGCATCTGTAGTGTAAAGAGTGCACTGGGGCATGCAAAGGATTGTGAGTGCATGTCTAGTGAGAGAGACGGAGAGGGAGACGGAGAGGGAGACGGAGAGGGAGACGGAGAGGGAGACGGAGAGGGAGACGGAGAGGAAGACGGAGAGGGAGACGGAGATGGAGACAGAGACAGCGACACTGTGCTAGGGAGCTTGTAGAT
>JBBMFX010000128.1:14011709-14030827 GCA_037832545.1 Rhabdalestes septentrionalis
TCTCTCTCTCTCTCTGTCTCTCTCTCTCTCTCTGTCTCTCTTTTTCTCTCTCTGTCTCTCTTTCTCTCTTTCTCTTTCGGAACATAATCACTGACAATAATTTCAAACGAATAAGAGAAAGTACTGTGGCCACAACACTTTTTTGCTCTCTTTACTAATAATAATGACTATAATATTATAACTTCCTCCATTTTAATTGGCAAGTTTTTTTTTCTTCTCTCCGTTCTTTTTCTTCTTTTTTTTTCAGGTTGGAGATGAGATTCTGGAGATTAACGGCGAGAGCACCAAAGGCATGAAGCACGCACGCGCCATAGAACTGATCAAAAATGGCGGCCGGACGGTCCACCTCGTCCTGAAGCGGGGCGACGGCTCTGTGCCCGAATATGGTGGGTCCATCTACGAAAACATCCCTTTCTCCCCCATCTTCTCACCCTGACCAGCCTGCAGGGGGTTTGGGGGCGACAGCAGCACCTCTTCTCTCTCCTGGCCTCCTGCTACTGGGTGATGGGCCTTTTCCTGTTGCCTTTCGCCCTCCTCTCTGCTTCACCGGGCTTAGCCTAGCAGGGGACACTGGGAAATTTAGTTTTATTTGTTTTGTTTTTTTCTTCTCTTTGGGTAGCGGTTACATTCTTTGGGCACATGTTGTTGTTGTTGTTGTTGTTGTTGTTTTGTTTTTTTTTAATGCTAAATTGAACACAAAAACAAGGAAAGGAGGTAGGAAAATTGTTTGTAAAAACGAAAACTGGATTTTAAGTTTACTACTTTTCAGAGCCCTCTCGGAGTGATATATTTTAAAGCTGAAAGTGAGATACACTTGATAAAACTGCTTTATATGCTCTCGGGCAATGACGTTACAATGGCAGCGCGGTGTAACATATTTATGCTATTTATTGAAGGTGAATGTACGCTACTGAGAAGACGTTTAGAGACTCGATGACTTTCGAAGCTCTTTTTAAACGAGAACCCACTCGATACTGTACTAGAGCTGTTCACGGATCTCACTACGTTTAACACTGCAGACTCTGGACAGACGCTTCATGGACCTCACCTGCTCTCACTCTCCATCGGTTTGGTTCTTTTGTCCAGCCATTCTCAACACACATACTGAACATTAGACTTGTCTGTTGCTGCATGACGTCCTTTAGTGAAAACCAAATTTGTTTTTGTTTTTTTGTTTTTCTTTTTCTTAAGGACTCGATTTTCCATAATATTTATGGAAGGTTCATCATACCTGTTCTGACTGACGTTCTTGTTTTCATGCATTCTCTTTATTTTTGGTTCTATTGACCATTCGAAGTTTCTTTCATGTATTTTGTCAAGTTCAGAATGTGACACGTGTCTTTCTCCGCAAAATATGAGAACTCTGTGAGGCTGTATATTTTTGTACCATTTTTTTGTACTTTTATTTGAATTATTTTTTCATTGTTTCACATTGTTGCACCAGTTTCTGTTTGCAATGTAAATTGCTTCATTCGCGACTGTGAGTTCGTGTGCGTGTGTGCGTGTGTGCGTGTGTGTGCGTGTGTGTGCGTGCGTGTGTGTGCGTGCGTGTGCGTGCGTGTGCGTGCGTGCGTGTGTGTGTGTATGTGTACATATTAAAGCATTCACTGTCTCTTTGTGTCTATGGAGCTTGGGTCTATAATGCTGCTGGGTGCTTGTGTGTGTGGTCTTCTGGATCTCTCTCTATTCATGTTTTATTTTTCACTCAAGGGTGGGGGCATTTAATGGACAATCTCTATCTTTGATTGATTAATTAAACAAATAAACACCTTTTTTTCCATTGCAAAACCACCACCACTATCTCATGGTTTTTGTTTCAGGGTTCTAAATGTTTCTGCTTATCTCTCTCTCTCACACTCTCTCTCTTTCTCCTCTTCTTTGCTACTTGTTTCTGATTTGAATCCTCGCACCGTCACTGTCCTGGGTTCTCTTCCCCCTCCTTCCCCGCCCCAGCGATTGCCGCTCCCCAAGCCGCAGCCGGCGCGCGGAATGAAAAGGCAGGAGAGCCTGGTTTCTACCAAAACCAAACCACGGTTTGTAGCTATATTGTTCACGCCGTGCCGTCATTGCTCCAGCTGGTCATCCAAGCTGTCTTCCACTCCATGCAAGCAAATTCATTCGCCCACAATGCATCTCCAGCGCTGAGGCCACTCCTGTGTTATTGTCCCAAATGCGGACGGATGAACATGAACATGCCACAGCCACCATCCCTCAGTTTTGAAATGGAATATTTTAAATGTCTTCATTGCTGTTTTAATTTCAGATGTGAATCACCCAGTGAAACATGCAGGTTCACAGCTTACTAGCTTGAGTTTCTAGCTAGCTGAAGTAGTAGGTAGTGGCGGCCTCCTCCCAAGTGCTTGGGAAATTGCATCAGCCTAAGTTACATCTTGAATAATAAAGAGCCCAGACAAGACTTGCCAGAAATGTCTGTTGGCTCAGATTTATTTTAGGCTGTGTGGGATTCTCAGTTTCACTTGAACTCTGCTACACTGACATAGCCTCATAATAGAGGATGTCATATACAATCATGATGTATTGTGAGCATTAATATAACTGTCTTTTTAGCATTACCAATAATTGCCATGCCAGATGCTACATTGTTTCGTCCCATTACCGTTTGTCACATGATGATGTGATTTGTTCAATGTCACAGCATCTTCTGTCTTGACGGTGACCAGTAATGGTGACATAACATTAAATTAAAAGATATCTGTCATGACAGCATATGGCATCCACCAAGGCAGGGTTAAGTCAATGTACCAGAGTTCTAGTAAAGAAGTCTTAAGTCAGTTTTCACTCAAAAATATAAGAATGGGCCACAATTTCTGGGCCGTTTCTCTCATCTAATGTCTTTTCAAACATTTATTGCTCAGTACTGATACATGCAGCATTGCAGAGCAATGTAGAAGCTTAAATATTCAGTAAATTAAAGACACAGTCACCCTGCACAGGCTAACATACTGCACTGGAATGAATCAAATCATCAAATGTTTTTGTGTCAAATAGAATTATTATTTTTTTATTATTATACAATATAATTGTGCATTCCCCCAGAAATTCTATATGTATGGACTGAGCATTAGGTCATTATCCGAGTAAGGTTAAGCTTCTTGAATGCAAGAATGCTGCAAACTTGACAGCTTGAACTTGCTTTATTGCAGTGATTTTCAATACCAGTCGTGGGTACTTTCTGCCCTGTATTATCAGGTGCTATCTACCTCCAGCACATCTGATCCAGCTCTTGAAGCATTTGATAATTGCCTGGCGAGTTGGACCAGGTGTGTTGGGACAGGGAATAATCGAAAGTCTGCCAGGCAGTGGGTCACCAGGACTGGGATTGAAAACCACTGCTGCATTGGATTCATAAAACCATTTACCATTTATGCCATTCAAGCTTTGGCTGAATCATCACTCTCATAAGAGACATTGCTTTCTGGCTTGCATTTATATTTCATCATCTTGTCCTTTAAAACTGGCTAAAGCAATTAGCTTGTGCTGAAATAATTCATTTGGTTTCAGGAACATGATCGATGACTTCTTTGTCATGCCACTAGATATGTTTCTGCTGATAGTTTTTTTTCCCATTATAATGGCTGTGGCTAGATGGTGTCACAGCACTCCAATACCCTGGGTTCAGCTCTTTGAGTTTTAATACTTAACACGAGTCAAATCAAGTGTGCTGGATGACTAACTGCATAGGCCTGTGGCACTCCTGGATGACCTATGCTAGGCTTCTGGTCAGCACACTGACGCTCCTGTACAATTCGTGCTAAGGCTTTACCAAAATAACTTAAATTAGTCCTGTGCATATATCAGCAGGAATTGGTTGGGCCCTTTTCTAAAAGATTCATAACACTAAGGCCATTATAGTGGTATTCAGTCTGTACCCTTCTACAATGAAGTAATTTTGTGAGCCTTATTATTAAATGGGCTAGGCTAGCTTTTTCTTTATTTCACTTATAATTACTTGTTTGTTACAGACAACGACGGCAACGGCCCCGTCGTCGGGGCTCAAACTGTTTCGGAAGTGAACACAGCACCTCCTGATTCTCAGTCCCATCCGCCATTGGATTCCAGCTCTCCACCAGACCTTCATAAACCATCCCGGAATGAGGACAAGAGGGCACGAGACACAGGTCAGCATGAGCACGGCCGCCGCTCCAACCATAACCATTCCAACCACAGACACCGCTCCCCAGGCAGGAAGGGCAAGGGCAAGCGCAATATCAAGGAAAGCAGCAGCGCTGGCAAATTCTCCAAGAACAACAGCAACCAAAGGTCTAGCAAGGATGACTCGCACCATCGTCACCACAGGAGGCACCATTCTCCAGAGAAGAGGCACAGGGCCAGGAGCACTGAGAATACCCTGGACAGACACCATGGACATCGGCATGGTCGCTCACCAGAAAGACGGCAACATCGGCACTCATCTCCACATAGGCATCGTTCTCCATACCGGCCAGGGCGCCACCACAGTTCCCCTAACCAGCGTAGATCACCATACCGTTCCCCACAACGCTCCAGATACCGTTCCCCTCGCCGGCCCTCCCACCCTTCCTCAGACAGGCCTCGCAATGGCAAACCCCTACAGGATGAAGATGTGTTCCTGAGGGAGCCTCCACCTCCAGAGCCTCCATCCCGCGTGGACAGTGTCCTGAAGGAGCTGCCTGCTTTGGACCAGCTGAACCGTGAGAGCCCTTTGCCAAGGCCTTCGTATGACCGGGACACCTTGCCCCGACAATCTTATGACCAGTTAGATCGTGATAGCCTGTCTTACAACCGTTTTAATATTGATGATGCTCTTTCCCGACGATCTTACGACCGTGATGAAGCTCTACGGCGCAAGTCCCTTGACCGTCTCCGGGATATTTCACCCATTCAGGAGACATACCGTGGGGACAGCCTGCTCAGAGGGGCCAACAAGGAACGCAGCTCACCCCGTGTCCGGACCCCTGACTCAGTCACAGCTTTCCAAAGGTACAGCTCACTGTTGAGGGGTCGCTCTCCTGAGAGAAGGGACCGATTCTCTGGGGCAGAGTCTCAAAGAGCGGGTCAGTACAGAACCGGGAGCCTTGGTCGAGACCTGTCTAGTGATGAGGAAGACTCGGAGGAAGAAGACAGAGTGAGAAATTACTACCGCAAGTTCAAGTCTGACTATGGCCAAGCCAATGGCACACTACCTGAGCCCAGGAGGAGGGCCAAAGACAACCCCAAAGATCTCAGCATCTGACACAGACACGGACCGGCAAAATCTCTACACAAGCCCTCATCCGCGGGTCACATACAGATGCTGGATACTAGGCTATGGATTTGACATTCCTGTGCTTTCCTAGACCAAGATTCCTTGACAACTTGTAACAAACAGCAGAAGAATGGTTTTTATTGTACGTTCCGGGAATTGTTAGATGTTTCTTTCCCCCACTTTTTCTTTTTCTACAATTCCACAAACACTTCTACATTCAATCGGAGATTGACGACTATGTATAAAGTAAACTATTATGTGCCTAATAGTACCATTCTTGATGGTTTTTCTTTTATAAAGGGCAGCCTTTTGAACTACTGTCTGACTATAGTATCTTCAGTTTCAGAGACTAATCCCATTCAGCGGGCACCTCTCTTCACCTGGTGCTCACACGTATGCTGTGCATGTCTACACTTCTCAGTGTCTTTCTTTTTTTTCTTTCTTTCTTTTTTTTCTTTCTCTCCCTCAGTGCCAATGTTTTTTAAACATTTGACCAGAGTATAGCACAAGTCTGCATTCATTTGTATATTTTTGACAGTTTGCAGTATGTGTACATTCAGAGGTGACCATTTTACGAGAATGAAGGGGAAAATGAAGAAAAATTATGACGATAATGTGAAAATAAAACTAATATATATATATACCGCCTTTTGATTTGTGTGTATCCATTGCCAACAGTCTTAACTTCAGATAAGAAGAATAATGGCTGCAGAAGGTTGAGAAAGAGTCAGCGAGAGAGATGTAACCTTGGGTTTTGACAGGAAGAAGCAGCAGTACATTCAGATGGGTGTGTGGGGGAGGACCTATTCTGTATTAAGGGGTTGAAGGACATAAATACTTTACCAAGACTGTGCAAACATGCCTCAAATAAAGAGGTGGACAGAAGAAAGACTGCTTTATCTCCATACTGATTCTAAGGGGGAATGAGAGAGAGTTGGAGAGAGAGAGAGAGAAATTCAATAATCAACCCACAGAGTTGACGATAAAAATCCGGTGCGGTGCCTTCTCTCTCTTGCACGCTCTTTTGCTCTCTCTTTCTGGGGTTATCAACTGAATAGCAAGGAGAGGATACGTAGAGGATGCCAAGATGAGGCACAGGAGGTAAAAGAATAAAGGGCATATTATGTTGTATTTATACAGTGTATACGCTTAGAGTAAAGGATACTGATGTCAGAGGTTATTATACAGAAGCTGAAGGCCGTTCTCAGAACCTTGACTGGCCGAAATTCAAGATGAAGATTTCAAAGACACATAAGACCAGCTACTGCTGTGTATGTAATTTTAGTCAATGAAATGACTAAATGGGGGTTGAAATGTGCTTAGTATTGACGTTGGCTTTCAACACTGTGCCTTTTAAACCAGCTAGTCTTTGTTATGGCAAGCAACTGCTTTGATGTTTGGTCACAATGGGATTGAAGGCCTCCAGGTGCTCTGCCTCCAGATTAGCTTAATAAAGTAGTATGTGTAATTGATTCTCCATGACTCAAAACGTGTGTATTCCTCTGACTTGAACAAAATCTCACTGTTGTCATAGGTATTGTGTAGGTATCATATTGTGTAGGTATCCTGTTTGAATCCATTTTCTTTTATTATACGGTCCAGCCAAGCAAGCTATCTCAGGAGTTGGACTGAAAACCTACACTGGATTAACTGCTAAATAATTTGGAAATAGCAATGGAGCCAACAAGGCACTTTTTCAGTTCCAATAAATGGGACCAATTTTGTGAGGAGAAAATATCCCTGCACTGACACACACACCTGTCAATTCCGTGATAAAGTTGAACCAGCTGTGTTTGAACTTCTGGTGAACAATGAGCTAGACCTTTTGATTGGTACTTTGATTGGTAGTACCTCTTTGTGATTCTAGTATTATGTCCGTTTTATGGCTAAAGACATTTTACACGAACCCTTTTGGATTAAATTTGGACATTTGTAATTCATGAAAAAAAAATTGAAGGTGGTAATAGACTACACTTTTCTGCTTCTAACTGACTGACAACCTAATTAGATTTGTAGTCAGCATATCTAGGATTTTCAAAATGACTACAGTGATTTGTTTTCGCCTCAGTAAGTTAGGAAATGAAAATATGCTTGGTTGAGGTCAGTGTTACTTCCAAATTATGTTCACAATAATGTCCCAGTTCCTGAAGACCAAACCAGCAAGAAAGCTAGCTTGGCAAATTTCCATCTCACAATTTTAACCGTTCTACTTCCAACTACATCTCAACAATGAAACAGTGGTGGTGGTAGTAGTTTGTACTTAACCATTTGAAAGTTTCATACTATTTCACATGGAATGGAGGTGTCACTTCCTTCATATCCTCCCTACAGGAAATTACTGCAATTTATCAATGGCAGACCGATCTGTGGCTGGCCCTGCATCAAGGACCTCATTTTCATCTAAATGGTTCAAGTTATGATGTGTTAGCACTGACATTGGCTTTCAATTCTATCCATTTAGAATGAGCTAGTCTTCACCACTGCTAGCCACTATATTGATTCTTTTTTTATGTTACATTTACAGGCCTCAAAAGAATTGTTTTCCCAATTACAAGAGTTTGATTGGCTTCAAGGATGGTGGGACTTCCAGGACCCAACCCAGGAATTTGTTTTGTACATGAAATACATTTTTAATGGTGCAGTGTGTTTGTTCTTGTTGTTAAATAATGAAATACATCTTTTAAATGAAATTTTAATGGTTAAATCTAAAAAAAGAAAAGTCACTGTATGGGGCTGGAAACCGTACAGCAGCACAACATCAAGATAAGTGAAGCACTGAGAGGATTGATTCCATTTTCTTGTCAAAAATTGTTCTCGGAATTCAGGTAAATGGTTCAGAAATGAGTCTGTGTTTGACTGAATGGGCCAATAGAACCCCTTGGCTTGCTCTTTGTTGGCCTCTGCCCCATTTAGAATGCTTTGAAGGAACTGAGATATTCTCATCGTTTTTAGGTTCTTCAGGTCGCAGAATGTCAGGCTGACATCTCCTGCCTGAAGATTGAGCTGTGACTTTTCAGTTAATGAAGCACCAAAGTGTGTGAGGCATTCTGCCGGAAAGTGCCTTTTAGTGGACTTTCAGAAATAAGAGCCAAGTGAAGGCTTTCAGCCCAGCCAGAACATGTTTTAGCCCCTCTGCCAGAGACCACAGTAAATTTGTTGTCAATTATGGATTTGTTTCTTGGTACGGCACTGTTTGGTGCTTGTGGAAGGTTCCTGAAATAAATTAGTCCAAAGGAAGTGCGGCTGTACCTGCGGTCACTGCACTGTGGCACACTGATGATTAAACTTACATCCAGCTCCAGAGATGAAAATATGAGAGGACAGAACGGCCTTGATCCGAGCTCCATCCTTTATTCTCAGAAGTGCATAAGTGGGTTGCCACGTTGAGTCAACCACGATGACAGCTAAGGTGACGTCTGAATGATCTCGTTAGATAAGCTTGTGTGTGTGTAAATGTAGGCGATACCTTCTTACTTGTTCGCACTGTAAGTCAAATCCTGAAACTTAAGTTGACCAAATTATGGATGGAATGTAGGTCATATTTCCATGATTTGCCATAGTAAGAATGCACAGATGTTTATGGTTACTTGAGAGGGGCTAACCCAGTGATCACACTATATTTCACAACAGAATTGTGTTTTTGAACAACTAGAACAAAGCAAGATTTGAGTTTAATGACCTGGTTAGTAAAAAAGGTTCACCGTGAAAGTAAAGCATACAAAGTGCACATAGACTCTACCATCTGGGAAATGACCATTGAAGTCTGCAAGACTGTGTAATAGTATCACTAACCAGACCATCAGAGCTCTGTGTGCATAAATGTCTAGTCCCTGCCTCACCATGTATCATTCTAGTGATTTATCTCATTTATATTTTATGGACATTCTAGACTTTCAACAGCAACTGTGCTTTACATTCTGTTTACTGCCACAACATGCACACTTACTGTATGTTCCGCTATATATTGGTAACACATTGCAAAGAGGTTATACCTTTGTAATCAGGCTGTTAATTAGGTTGCAGAGAGCTTATAAAACATTAATAAGCGCTTATAAACAAGTGAACAGTTTAGATCTCAGATCTTGTTAGTTACCGAGCCTATCTCAATCAAATGTTATACTGTCAGCTTCATCAGGTCTTTCTTAACTTGCTACTACAATTAAAACACCAGAGTGAGCCAGCATCAATGAATGACAGTTGTTAAAATTAGTTTAGAAGTGCTTATTAATGATTGAAATACTGTCCACAAACTGTTTATACATAATTTCTAAGCCTTTTATAAGTTGTAAAGTGGTAACCTTGCAGCCCACCACTCATGCAGTGTTGTGCAATGCTACTAACTCTTTTGCAATTTCATACTTATAGTCAAACACAAGTCGGAGGTTACATCCCATTCATACCTTACTGTTTTCCTCATTGTTGTATTGTTTCTGTCATAAATTGCACTTTAAATGTTGCTATATGTGGCACTGTGGCCCATTGAGAAATGCTGTCTGATTACATTATATACCTGCTGATAATAACGAAACAAAACCTTGAACCCAAATGTTCTAAGTTTACTGTTCACTTGACTGTCATCCATTCAATGTCAAGAATTTGATCTAACTGGTCCAGCCTTGAGAGATCTGACAACCAACATTAGTGGCTTGAATTCTTCAAACTTTTCTTACTGTCGGGTGTGGTTTTGGGGCGAAGAATATATTGTTTGTGCTTAAATTTCATTTTGCGGTGTTGGTTCAGCATCTGGTCGGCTTTCTTTAGCTCGCGACTTGCTTTGGATCTCAGGCATTTTATTTTAGATCAAAAGAAGCTTCTGTGTTCCCATGCTGACAGATGCTGGTTATATTAAGAAGTCCCTTTGCAGCACTACAGAGAACGTGCTTGATCAGTTTATAGACCTGAACTTGTTTTTATTCCCCCCAGGGCCACTTTAGCTTAAGTCATTATTTCTTTGAATTATCAATGCGTTTGTGCCTCATACTGTGTAGGCTTTTCTGAAGAGAAGCATTCCATTTGTGCTGTGCAGATGAAATGTTGATTGCTGGTTTCAGATGGTCAAAGCTGCTGTTTGATGGTCATTAGTTAGATCCTTGTTGATCAAAGGCCCAAGATACACCAAGCCAGTGCTTAAGTACTAGCAGCAACTAAAAAGTGCGACTTCTGAGAACAGTAATTAGCCAGAGCAGGTGTTGCACACTGTGGCTGGAACAAGACAGTTGAGGTGACTCTGTATGTTTGTCATGACAGTCTTTGTTTCATAATAGGACTGAGTTCTAACATTACGGGTGGTTAATATGACAGATGTTACAACGCTGCTCTTGCTAGAGCATTTAACACGAGCCGTCATGATGTTATAATTGTCATGACAATTGCCAGTTACATTTACATCACAGCACAGATTTTGTCAATAGTTCTCCTTGTCTCATACATACAGCTCTGGGAAAAAAGAGACCACTGCAGTTTATTTTGAAATCAGCATCTTGATGAGTTGGACAACCATTCAATGCCAGTGTCTGTTAAATTCGTGCACAAACACCTCATTCTGTAATCAACACCCTCCTCTCGGAATGTGACCAGCTGGATGATAAAACACTACTAGAGGTAAGTCAAAGTTAATTATTGCCATTTTGTTTGAGTGAACAAAATATTTGTTTTCTTTGAATTATTCAAATTCTGTAAATGCAGCACCATTTCTTATTCTGATGTTCTGATGTTTGGTCATTTCCTTCAAAAACAAGGGTTTTATTTGGAAATAAGGAGAAATATTATCAGCAGTTCTTAAAAACGAAGGCAAAGCTGTTCAGTTATTTGCAGCTATAAAAGATAAAACCTGAGAAACTGAACATTTTTGCAGCAGTCTCTTATTTTTTCCCCAGCAATTATATTGTTTGACTAATATCAAACCAATAGTGTGCATGGAAGTGGTGTTACTGAAACGCCAAAACAGGACTACCACTTAAGTTGAATATGGATGTTAAATTAAGATATTAGAATTCTGTAGAATAAATAATTGCAATCAAATGTGATTTTTATTACAACAGATTTCTCGCTTTCTGGAATGGTGCTAAAAAATATACATGTAATATACATTTATGTAGAAAATGTATCCAAAATTACATTGACTATACACAGCTACTAAAGAAGGAGAAGGCAAAACCAACACTTTGTGCCTTCTGGACGTACAGGAATGACTTCAAGCAGAATTTCTTATTGACGGGTGAGGTGGGTTGTGTGCTCTCCATAAAGAATGTTTTGAAGTTTTTCTCTTTTTCTGATTCTTTCGGAGTTGTGACCTCTAACACCAGCACCTGTCCATCACCCCGACTGCACTGAACCCCTTTCTACCTTGACATCACAGGCTGTGCTCAGACAGGTGGTCAGGCCAGGCTGTTTTCATGCATGCGCCTCACAGCTGAGCTTTTCATCGAGTCCGAACAGAAGACGATTCATGTGGAACGCTTTTCGATTTTGATTAGGGCTGCTTGCGTTTTCAGCCAGTAGCCTCACGCTGATTGCCAGAACACAAAAAAATACCAACTAGGTGCAGGGAACAAACAAGACTTTTCAAGTTCATCGCTTGTATGGCTACCATGCCTGTACTAAATGAATAGTCAGGGCTGTGGCTTGAACATAACTGTACAACAAATGCTAGTTCTAGCTCAACAAACTAGCAGATTCAGGCTCTAGGTTTTTAGAGACATTTTGTATCTATCTAACTTTAGTTGCCAAAACATGCAACAATCTATCTGTCCATTCTTCCATCTACTCAGTCACTCTCCCATCCATCTGTATGGAGTACAAGGAGACTTGGGCTCTGTGAAATCTGTAGTCAGTAGAAAAACATCAGAGTTGCTATAGCAACATCATTTTGCCCTAATATTTCTATGGGTATTTGTTTCCATGACAAAACAGGCAGGCAGTCTAATGCACACCAGCAGTAACTAGTCTGGTCAGGTTTTGCGAATATGCCTTGTTCCCCGGGTTCCTCTCCGAAAACATGTCCACATAGCGCTAGAACCTTTATGCTAATATGAATCAAAAAGCTCTTGGGCTTGATTTTGTTTGGAGACTACAACTCTTCATTGGTATTCCTAGTTCAGACAAATGCCAAATAGATAATGAAACAAATTTAGTAACAGTTTCAATAGGAAGGACCTACATGTTCATGAATTACAATAGATGTGCTGACTGTGTCAAATGGCGCAAATCAAAGAAAATGACCATTATTTCTCCTCGAAGTTCTTGCTGCAAAAACCTGAAAAAATTGATTTAAATTTTTGTATTATTCGTGACTAAAATGTGGTAACCCAAACTAAATTGCTGATGAAGTGGGTATGGTGCAGAAATATATGACTAGAATGGTTGTGAGCATCAATTGATGTAATGTTATCAGCATCGCATCTTTTGGTCCAATATGTGAGAGAACACACAAGGAATTTGATACAAGGAATATCCTGAGCAATGTAATATACAATAATAAACAATCCACACAATATATATATATATATATATATATATATTTTTTTTTTTTTTAGTGTGTGTGTATGTGTGTTTAGGTGTATATATACATATGAATGTACATGCATACCCACACATATACACCACGTCTATAAATCAACAATAAAATATAATAAACATGCAAATTAATACACTAACCGAGTAACAATGAATCAACCACAGTAAACTATTTGAAACGTATGTATATCTCATATGTCTTCACTGTTAATTTACAATACAAAGTGGCCTAAAAAAAATCTGTTTTTGTTTAAAAATATAAATCCATATTACGTATTCACATTGTAGATTGTACATTATTGTGTATAATATTGCTCAGGATTTTGTTAATTGTATCTTCACATATTGTTGTTATTTTATACTGTTGTGCTTGAGAGACACCATCGACCGGAATCAAATTCTTTGTGTGTCGCTCACATACTCGGCCAATAAACACGATTCTAATTCTGATTCTGAAATAGCGGCTGGTGCTGTGGGTCCAAAGCCCATTGGACACTTTCTGTGTCTGATGGCTGCAGCTTGCGTGGATGTCTGCCGGAGGGTGCAGGACTAAATGCATTAACCTACTGCAGCAGCATCGTATCAAGAAGCGTCTTGTGGGAGAGTGGGCACTGCGTCAATTGACACATGCTTCCATTCTGGGTATAGCAAGTTTTCAGCCTTTCTAGTGTTAATTCCAGAGTTGGAGAGCCTGTGAATATCTTCCCACCTCCATTTGCCTTGATTGCCATATCTGTGATGTGCAAAAATGTTCTCAATTGCAAATTGTGTGCACAGTCTGCATGAGAATGCTAATAGTCATGGCTTTGATTTCATCATCTGTTACATGTAAAATGGCTCTAATTAGCTTTTCATTTCAAAGCCAGGGTGTTTTTTCTATTTCAGAGGACATTTAGCAGTTACGGTCTCTCTCTCCCTCTACCTCACTCTCTCTCAACATACCGCCGACAAACTACTGTTGCTTAGAACTATTGCTGCGGTTAAGGTTGGCCAGGGGTATAAACCTATAATCACAAACAAATATACATCAAGATCATGATAGACCAAGCAAGGAATCACAATTCACTCCAGAAGCCCCTTGAAATGTGTGTCATTTAATAATTTTCCCCGTCGCCTCCCTGTGCCTGTGTTATCATTATTCAGATCCACCTGCACTGATCAGATAGTCCTGATTAGCATTATCTCCTTACACAAAATGACCTTGAGGGAAAGTATTGAGTGCTTAAGCTGAGCCCGAGATAACATACAGTACCAGTGACTTTTCAAAAGTCAGTGCTACTTTCTGTTTAATTCTTAGATCATTTTACAAAATTATTTTGGGAAAAAAACGAGGACTAGTCCAACTGTCAATGTTAATCTCCTCACAATGAATGAAACATATTTTGCAAGCAGCATATTATTCCATGCTTAACCGTACATCTGAGCTTAATCAGAAATGAAATGAATTCAAAGCATGTTTCCAGCTATTTTGTTCCCCTAATGTCAAGGTAGATCCACTTGTTGTGGACAGAAATGCAATTTCTCTCTGAGTAGCACAGTTTTTAGGCAGCTGTGGTGAAGTGCAGGCAAGCTGAGTGGTGAACCGTGTTCAAGTAATGCAGAATTCTTGTGTCGTCAAATTGTCTTCTTTAAACCTTCATGAAGCTAGTTCTTAATCCTAGTCCTATATTTCCACTTGCCTGTATATCTTTGTGTTTTGTGCTCTAACACACTCAGTCTACCTAACCAGCTAAGCCCTTCAGGAGGTAACATTTTGTGTTAGAACAGAGAACAGAGAAATGTACAGGGTAGGACTCCAAGACCAGGGTTCCTCCAGAGAACAATGTGAGGCTTATTCGGGAGATTCAGAACTGGCCTCAGTATCGGAGGTAGTCTTGTCCTCGAAGGGGTTCTCTCCATTGTACATGGTGCGGATCACCCCGTCCCGGAATGGCTTGTTCATGCACACGTAGATGATGGGGCTGTATAGCGTTGAGCTCTTTGCGAGGAAGGAGAAAATGGTCATGACGAAACGGTTGACGTAGATGCCTGGATGTGTAAAGATGTACCAGGCCATGCTTGTGTAAGGTATCCAGCAAACAAGGAACACCATGATCATCACGATAACCATGCGGCTGACCTCAAGTTCAGCCTTCTGCTTAGATTCAGACTCCTGCTCTGCGGCAACCGCTCCTTTGCCTGTGCAGAGTACGCAGGTGTAGCAAAAGCTGATGATGGACAGCGGGATGGCGATGTGCACAGTGAACATGTAGATAACAAAGGACTCATTGTAGAGCTCTTGGTTCATGGTGTAGTAGTCGACTCCACAAGAGCACTGCAAGCCTTCGGGTACGTATCGTGACCATTCCAGCAAAGGTGGCAGGGCGCAGGAGAAGGCCATCATCCAGGAGAAGCTGACTCCAAGGCAGGCATGGATCTGCCGGAAGCGGAACGTCTTCAAGGGCTTACAAACCACCATCCACCTCTCCACAGCCAGGACAGCCAGGGACCAAAGTGAAATCACAGCACCTAGGTGGGTGAATAATGCTTCTATGTTGCAGCTGGCATGGCCATAGACAAAGTAGCCATACACGACTGTTTGCAAGGTAGAGGTAAAGCCCCCCACCACCATAAAGAGGTTTGCCATGGCCAGGTTCAGCAGAGTGTAGTTGTGTGGTGTCCGCAGCTTCTGGAATTGAATGGTGACATGTATCGTGAGCGCATTGATGGGGAAGCCGATGATGATGAGTAAGAATGTGTATCCTGCAAGCATGTGGAACACCCATCGATCTGCCAGATAGAACTGCGGGTACTCGTAGGGGCTCCGCACCACCCCTGTCTCATTGGATATGGGCACGAAGAAATCAGGACCCTCTGTGCCGTTCATGGTTGCTGCTGTCGGTGCGTTCAAGCTGTCCTGTGGAGCTTCTATCTTGCCAATGTTTACACAGAGATGGGAAGGTGCAGATTAGCATATGCGATTGGTCAGCAGAACATGATAAAGGCTATGTTAATGCTTATCCCCTCCAGTTGTCTGGCATACATTTGGTTCAGTCATCAGGTCATGTAGGCTTGGGCCTGTCTCTTCCTATTAGGCTAAACAAATCAGTGCTCCTAGAGGCTGTGGACATAATTTAGCAGCACAATCCCTGAAGACCAGTTGTTGAACAACTAGTCTTGATGGATTGTGCTGCTAAATTATGTCTGCATAGGTTTTGGGGTGGCCAGAATTATAAAGTACCATACAGGTTTATCCCTTTAAGTGAACTTTAGTACTAGTTATTTGACCTCTGGTATACATTTCCTTTGGGGAATCAGGTTCGCCAAACAAACCAAGAGACTTACCTAATGAAGGGCTTGTACCTAGAATATCTAGATCCAGGTAAAACGTGCTTAGATTTACCATGTCCAGACATGATTGATGGCTCTATGTGCAAGAGTCTATAGGATTACTGATCGAAAGACACAAAAGATGGATTTCGAGATTTGTAAAACCATTTGTCGCCTTTTATACACCTATGATTTAAATGCAGAGAAACTGTACTGTTGTAAACCAAAATGGCACGTTTTAATTTTTGTACAAATAAATATCAATTTATGCCTGCTATAGATGACAGACTGTTGGACCTTGCATTTAGTCTTCTCCCAAGAAGGCATGACATGGGTCTACATTTCCTCAGCATTTTGAAATTCTGTGACTTTGTGTTTGGAAGTTAAGTGAAAAGAAAAGAAAAAATGTTCACTCCACTTTGCCACCTTGTGGTAAGTTGTAGCCATAGAGCTTCCTCCTAAAAAAAGAACTGAGTCAAAGTGGCATCTGCCTCTGTATTCATCTCCCCCGATTTCCAGAATATGTGAAGGTTTAGTGTGAAATCTGATACAAAATCATCCTTTGGTATCTTTAGATGACACTGTTGTTTCTGCACAGTTAATAACCGCGTATGAACCAACTTGGAAAAAAAAATATCTCCTTTAGCTACTGAGCAGAGACCACAAGCAATGTGCTGTCTGCAAACATGAGGGTCAGTTGATTAGTCTGGCAGGCGAATGTGTGGGTGACCCCGCTGAGACAGTTGGGACCTCTGCTGGTGCCACTGAGTATTACACTTGTATCCTGGGACACTTTCTCATTTACTTACTATGGTAAATGTCTTATAGGGCAATCTAACCAATTAAAATGCGTCATTTTGCGTGTTCTGATGTGAAATTTTGGATTTCTTTACAGGAACCAATGGTCACATCCAGGGGCCAATGTATCTGGAGTTATATATATGCATATACTGTCCATGATGGTGAATTAGTGTTAAATCTGTTATAAACAAGATTTCTTTGGGCACTATTTTGCCTTTCAGTGCCCTGCATGTATTCTCCTCATGATTGGATATTTAAAATTGTTTTGGGCAAAATTCTCGCTCAGAAATGCATCAGGCAGGATATTTAAAACGTTTTAATGTAATAACTTTGTAAGCTAACTTTTTGACAAATTCAAACGTTTGGCTCCATTCACTATCATGCAGAATTATTTTATAAATCTCGATCGGTAGCTGATTGACACTCTACATTTCTGTAGTATTTTAAACAGGACACTGTAGATAATACTGTAAATGCTTTACTCTGCTTGTCCAAAGCCTAAGCACACTTGGCGTTTTTCAGATGTTTGTCAGTCTGGAATAATATTAAATCAACCCCTAATTACACCTTTATTAAAGAACTGCAGTGGTTTAATCCTCATGTTATTTTCTTTAAAACAGCTTTGAAACAAAAGCATTTCAAAATGTGCTTACAAATGAATGTTTTTGTAAATAAGGCCATTTTCCACGTCCCCCCAGATGTAGCTGATCAGCCAAGACATGTTTGGTGCCTGACTTGCTTTATTAGTTTGGAACTGCAGCTACTGATGTGGAGCCACAAAAAAATAATAATAATAATTTCACAGCCACATGAATACAGACAGCACCAGGGCTGAAGATAATTGACCTTGAATCCGGTTTCCTTTGAACATCCCTTTCTGTGAAAGTGGACTGACCACATTTTTGAGGCTCACAGAATGTCATTCTGTGTCCTAAACCACATCCACAAGTCAGTAGCACCTTAATAAAAGGCTGCAGGCTAGTTCATGTCGAGTGATGTTTTGGGAGACTATTGTCGTCTAGCGTTAGTGACCTCGTCACTCCAGGCACTGAACTAAAGAAGCAAAATCTGGACCCACAAATATGTTGCAGCCCATTGACAGCTGTATGTATATGGAAAACTGTAAATTAGATTAGATCAGACATAGATTCCTTTAATAATAGTTTGGAAAAGAATATCAACCTATTAAAACCTGGTCTTACCCAAAAGCAGATAATCTGATGACCATGAAATATAAAGCTATATATACATTAAATATTCACAGAATATTCACAGATTTAGGGCAATCTGCTTTTAATTGAGAAGTAGCATTAAAAACCCAGGGATGATTTCATAAGAACATACATGTCCCCAAACTTTTGTCTAGCTTGTGTAATGAGTCTTCATTTGGATCACATATGTATTCACCCTGCACCGTTCCTCCCCTCTGCTCTGCTCTCAAAGCGAAGAAAGGGGCCTCGCTCCTTCTCTTTAGACTGAAGTAGATTTATGTACTGAGGCGGACCAGGGAAGTGACCTCTCCCAATTGAACCTGGACACCTCACCTTACGTTTGGACTAAAGCGCTCCTTTGAAGTGATGAAGCGGCTCCCTCTCGCTGCTCTGACTGTTTTGTTTTTTTTTTACCTTCAAGGCAGACAGCAAGTTTGATAGCGCTGCTACCATGTTTTATTACCGAGATACGTACATTTATCTCCTTGCTCATGGCCCGGACAGACATCTCCACATGTATCAGCACACACTCCTGAGTCAGATCACTTTATTCACTTTCACAGACGACTTTATTCATGCAGTGCCGCCTCCCACTATCATTCTGAATTACAGTGCGTGTTTAATATGTCTGGATTAAAGGCTGACTCAGGTTAGACCATTTTCTTCCCCATTTATGCAAACACACTCAAAGTTGCCCTGGCTGAGATACAGTATAATACTGTATTCATTCAAACTAGCACTGTAGCTGTTGACTGTAATTGCTGTCATGTTGTTTTGTTGCTCTTGTGTTTATATTGCACTCTTTCTTTGCATTCTTTGTATTCTGTGTCTGCACTTGTGTAGGTTTGCAGTGTTTCTGTCTTTGTTCTTTGTGGGTCTGTTTTTGTTGCACCTCGACGTTGTTTCATTTCGCTGTGCACTGTGTTTGTGGCTAAAATGACAATAAACCAACTTTACTTGATTTGACACACACACACACACACACACACACACACACACACACACACACACACACACACACACACACACACACACAC
>JBBMFX010000128.1:14059381-14078355 GCA_037832545.1 Rhabdalestes septentrionalis
GCGTCACCGTGCTCGGGCCGGGCGCAGGACGGAACCTCACGGAGACGGAGGAGGGAGCGGAGGAGGAGGAGACGGCGTACGAGCACTGCTTCTACCGGGGACACGTGAACGCGCACGCGGAACACACCGCTGTCATCAGTCTGTGCTCCGGTCTGGTGAGTGCACTCTTATATGAACACAGTGGGACAGTCCGTTGTATTAGTATTATGGCACTGTGTGTTGGGTTATTACTGGACAGGAAGTTAGAAGGTCAGGGGTTTTGTGGGCCTGGCCAATTTGGGACAGTGTGTTTGTGGGACAGTGTTGAGTAATATGGGCCACTGCACTTGTTCGCATAGTGCAATGATATGGGACATTCTTTCTGATATACACTGCCGGTCAAAAGTTTTAGAAATGTTTTACACTTTTTCCAATGTCATGTTTCTCATTCTGCAGAAAGTTATTCCCAAAGTTCGGCACTTATAAAGTGTGCGGCACTTATAGGCTGCCTTACTTTCACTCTTCTGTCCAGTTCATCCTAAAACAGCTAGATGGGGTTTAAGTCTGTACACTTCTGGACACTCTGTTCTCCAGCTCACCACCTTGTTCTGTTTTCTGAAGTAGCTCTGGAAGAGCTTAGACTTAAGTTTTGGGACGCTATCTTGCGGGAGTTGTGGGACGAACCCGAGGTCCTACATGGAGCTATAGAATGTTTTCCCAATTCTGGGCAACCGTAACATTTTAAAACCTCTCACAGTTCAGCACCGTCCTTTGTACCATTTCAGGCTTTTCACTGGACTTTAACTGTTTTAATAAAAAAAAAACCTGAAACACTATTTTGTCTAAAATGTTTGACAAGTAGTGTATTCATTGGAGAGTGTGTTGGGCTATTATCAGACAGCTGGGTTAGTACAACATGACAGTGTGTTGGATTATTATATTGGGACAGTGTTTTGAATGATAATGAGTCTGGTCGATTTGGGACAGTGTATTTGTGGAACAGTGCATTAGGTAATATGGGCCATTACATTTGATCACACATTGCAGTGTGTGGTAACAGGGAGCGGCAGTGAGTCTGTTTTGGGTTGTAATTGGACTGTGTTTTAGGTTATTATATTATGGGACGGTATGTTGGATTGTTGCAGGACAGTGTGTTGGATTGTAATGGGACTGTATGTTGGGTTGTTACAGGACAGTGTGTAGGGCAATTATGGCTTTTATGGAACAGTGTTTTGGCCTATTGTTGGGCAGCCTGGTGGACTCTTGTGGGACAGTGTGTTAGACTATTATGGGACAGCATGTTGTGTTATAATGAGTTTGTGTCAGACTATTATTACAGTGTGTTATAAGGACATGTGCAGCTGTGTGTCTGTCCTGTTTGGGAAGGTGTGTTTGTGGGCCACCGTGTTGGATCACATGGTGCAGTCACATGGTAACTCGGGACAGTTTTTTGAAATATATATATTCTGGCACTGTGTGCTGGTGGGCCATTGTTTGGGTAATATGGGCCAGTGTGTTATAAGGTCTCATGGGACTGTTAAGTAATATACCACAGGTCATTCTGGTAGTGGGTAAAATGGGCCAGTATGTTATGTGATCATATGGGACCTAATTTATCAGCACCATTGACCATATTATACCACGTAATTGTTTAGAATAGTACACTGGGGTCCATCAGTTTCCCTACATCATTTCTTAGCCCCCTTTTCTCCATTCCAGACCACCAGTGAGCAGGTACTATTTTGGTAGTGAATTATTCTCAGCAGAGCAAGTCACCGACGTGGTAGTAGGATGATAGTGTGTGTGTGTGTGTGTGTGTGTGTGTATGCACAGTGTTTTTAAACTGTGTCCACTCACTGTCCACTCTAATTGACATATCTAACCTGTTGGTACACCTTTCACTGATAATGGTCCACCTGATGTTGGATGGATAGAAAATAGTTGCACCTAATGAAGTCGAACATCATTATATGAGTGAGCATGTTGGTAAAATGGTACTGCTGTGTGTCTGGTTTTATAGTCCAGTGCATTATAATATAGGGTCTAATGGGATAACTAGTAAAATGGGACAGTTTGGTAGATCATATGTGTTGGTTAATATAAGATTAGCATGTTAGGTCATAAAGACCATTATGCTCCTGTACGAGACACTGTGTTTAGGCATGTAGGACATTCTATTGGTAAAATGGGACAGATTTGTTTATCATTATACTGTATGTATATTATGGGTTGTATAGTGTTGTGGAACAGTGTGTTATATGGCATATTGGAACGTCTTATGTGGGATGAAGGTACAGAGTGTTGTATCGTATTATGTACAGTATTAGGGCTCATTGTATTATATAGTGTTATGGAAGTTATGTTTGAGTATTATGGCACAGTATATGTTGGTATTATAGGACAGCGTGATGTATAGTATTATCGGATCTGCGTGTTTTTTAGTATTATGTAACAGTGTGTTATAAAGTATTATGGGATAGTGTTATAAAGTATTATGAATCAGTGTGTTATATAGTAATATGGGACAGTATGATGTGAAGTATTATGGAACAGTGTATTAAATAGTATTATGCATCAATGTGTTAGTATAGGATGGTGTGGTATTATGGGACAGTGTGTTGTGTAGTATAATGAGACAGTATGCTATACAGTATTATGGGACAGTGTATTATATAGTATTATAGGACAATGTGTTATACAGAATTATGGGACAGTGTGATATACACTAGTATGGGACAGTGAGCTATATATTATTATGGGACAGTGTGTTATATATTATTATGTGACAGTGTGATATACAGTATGGAAAAGCATGTTCTATGGTTTTATTGGACAGTATGTCATGGATACCATTGGCCTTGAATGAAAAATCTATTCTTTCATTCTTTATAATATTTTAGGATCTAAAAAGCCTCATATGGAAAATTGGAACAGTGTCTAAAAAGGCTGTGTGAGCTGTAACTGTCAGTAGTTTGGCAGATTTAATTAAACAATGTCTTTTTGTAACATCCCTCATGAACCATTTATCTTATGCTTTTGGAGGAAAAAAAGAGAGAAGTGACGTGGCTGTTGTAGTGCTGATGTCAGAGCAAGACCTTATATGGCGACTGTGGCATCATACCGTCGAAAAGAACGCAAAGGAGTGCGAGAAGCCGTATAATTCTCTGTCCTCTGACTTTGGATTAGAAGTTGTATGCGTTGGGTGCTAGCGAGTGATGGAAACAAGACGGTAAAAGGCTCTCCAGCGGGATTTCGTAGTTTCCCACACAACTTCAGAGCTAAATCGCGAAAAAAGGACATTATGTCTCTATTATAAACACTGAGGCCGGGTCTCCTTTAGTTGACCCGCTCTTACCTCCATCATTGCGGGTTTGCAGGGTAATCAGAGTCCTGTGAAGATGCAGGAAAAGGAGGGTTAAAGTGAGCCAGGACACAGGGAGGAGTGCATGCTTTGAAGTCTTGAACGGGGCCGTCCGGCATGGGTTGGGCCTCGCTCGAACTCTCAGCTGGACGCTTTGGTGTTGAAAGAGTCTTCCCAGATTCGGCACGCAGGCCTCTGGAGTTGCCAGAGCTGTCTGGCGCACATTTCGAAAGTATTTTTGCAAGGGAGAAGCTGCTGGACTGAAAGAGCTCACAGGCTGCCTGAGTGGTGTTAGTCAGGAGCAGGGCTGGCCTGTAGACAACTGCTTTGCAGGGCTCTGATGCTGTAATAACTTACCACAAGGGGTGCACTATGTATTAGCAACTGATAGATTTGCAAAGAAATAAGATATATAATTTCTGGGATTTCTTTTCATTTTTGGCCTCTGATTACACCCAATATGGTAGTAATGTTTGTTGAATGCACTCATACTCACTTGCTTATAGTCATGCTTTTTTATGGCCTTACCAGATGACAACAGAACCAGCAAACAATAAATGCTCTAAAGGCCTTTAATAATAAAACAATGTTTTTTATGCAAAGAGATGTTACACTGATTTGTTGTTGTATTTCTCGTGGGCTGTTAACCCTTCGTATTATGGGACAGTGTGTTGTATAGTATTATGGGTCAGTATGTCATATAGTATTATGGGACAGTGTGTTATACAGTATTATGGGGCAGTGTGTTATATAGTATAATGGGACTGTGTGTAATATGGTTATGGTGTGTTATTTAGTATTTTGGGGTTTTCTGTTATACAGTATTATGGATCAGTATGTTATGCAGTATAATAGGACACAGTGCTTTTAAAGGGGACATATTTTATCTCTTTTTAAACAAGTTATAATAGGTTTATGGGCTATTTAACATGTGTTCATGAAGTTATTTGCACAAAATCATTCTTACAAAAAGAAATCTCACCCCCTCAAATCTTGACAGTTTCAGTCCCATTCCAAATAAGCCATTTCAGGGCTCTGTCAATTTTATGCAAATAAGCTGTTGCTGGCCACACCTCACACATCCCATGCTTACACTGCACATTTAACACACATGGCTGGAAGCAGAGGTGCTATCCAGCCCTATATGTTCGGATTTGTGTTTTTCTTTGCAGCCAACAACACAACACTTCATTTGTGACTTGCCTTTGCCTGTAGCCATAGTGCTCTGCGTCTTATCCATGCTTGTAAAACCAGCAGACAAAAATGGCAGATCTGCAACTAATCTAGTGGGTGGGGCTCGACAGGTGAGGGGTGGTTCAATGCAAATGTCCTCATCCTGGTAAAATCATATGATTCCTGACACCAGAATCCTTCAATTGACTCACAGAAAATGGGTGGATGTTTTTTACAATGATAATAGGAGCAGTAGAGACACAAATGGAAATGCAAAAGGATGCATAAAGCGTTTTGCAAAATAAGTCCCCTTTAAGTGAGTAAGTACATTGTCCATTTGTCATTTATGAACACAACACACAGTGTAAACAGCACGAAATCCCTCACTGTATTTAACCCATTCATCAAGTGAAGCAGCGGGCAGCCAGGAAGACAGCGCCCGGGGAGCAGTGTGTGGGGGTGGTATTTTGATCAAGGGTACATCAGAGGTGCCACTAGCAGTCCTGGGATCCGAACCCACAACTTTCTGATCACAGGGGCAACTCCCTAAACACCAGGCCACCAGCTTTTGGGGAACAGTGAGGGACAGTGCACTGAATGTATAATGGGACAATGTGTTTTGTATTATGGGACAGCATGTCATACGGTAGTACTATCAGATGGAATCTATAGAGTTTCAATATGAAATAGTATATTGCTATAAACCCACAAATGTCACTGTGTCTTATGATACCATATTATGAAAGCCTTTTGGATATCGAGATGTTACCATGTAACCTGTCCCTCCCCAACCCCCACCCATCCACCTATCCACCCCATTTACACAGCAGACTGTATGACTGTTGGAGATTTTGGAAACTTAACTTTACACCTTACTCAAAGCTTAGCTTTAACTACACTTAAATCATAACCCGGATCCTGTTCCTAATACTAAACCCAATTATAGCCCTCAAACCTGTGGAACGTCGAAATAAGATGTGAGTGACACTTGGGATTTCTGTAATCAGCAGTGCTGCTGGTTTTAGCAGAGGTGTTGTTATTATACGGAAACCTTTTGTTGCTACAGGATTCATAATTGGTCTTTCTAGATGTTTGCTTGGCTGCTCTCCAGTTTTCACTTTCTTTGTAGTGTGAGAGACCACACTTCATGTGTTGGAATGCTAGCCTCACATCTCCAAGCTCAGCAGCCCCTTCCCCCCTTCCCCCCTTTAAAAACATAAGCATATCACACGATGCCATAATTTTCTGATAACCATCGCTGATATTGCCCCATTGGAGGCCAGTTTGCTGACATGCATGTGCAACCCGTCCTTGTTTTGCAATGGGTGCGATTTCTTAGGGATTTGGCCATGAATTTCGTTGATGAGGGTATGACAAGGGCAATTAACAGCAACCTGTGGAATGTGGGTGCACACGCTTCCCGAGGCACACTCCATTTGAAGTGCTGTTGTGTGTGTGTTTTTTCTTCCCTAGCTTGGCACTTTCAGGTCGTCAGAAGGGGAGTATTTCGTGGAGCCCCTTCACAGCTACAATGGCAGCAGTTATGAAGAAGAACACGTCAAACCTCATATAGTCTACAGAAAAGACGCACATAAAGGGGCCAAAGAAGACCCATCGGCATGCGATGCTTCAGGTAAGAAAGTGTGGCCTTCCAAACTAATGCACGTTTTTTGCAGAGGTTCTCAGGAGACTTCTCCTGTATTGACTCACTCTGGTTTCTTCATAAATGCCAGACGTCGGGCTGACATCTTTCTCAGGAGGTCCCTGCAGGATAAGGTCCCTAGAAAATTGGATGAGGTTTTTCTCTCAACCCGGTCCATACTTTTAAACAGTAATGAATAGTTCATGCAAGATTAAAAGTGTTCTATGCTAAGGTTCAGTAATGTGATTAAACAAATATGCTTCCAAATGGAACTTCTTTTTTTAAGATTAGATCCCAGTTGGAGCCCAAACAAATCAAAAGAATGTGGACCTTCACTGACAGTTGAAATGGACAGTTGTGTTGGTGGTTACATTAATATCCTGAACTTCTCAGAAGACCTGGAGGCCTGGTGTCCAACAAAATGAGCTTTTTCCTTTCCTCACACACTCACTAAATCTGGGAATTAACAGGTTAAACCAGGTGTGTGCGAGCAGGGAAGTAATCAAAATGTTCTGGCACTGGTCACCCCTGCAGTAGATGATAGTAGATCACTGTATAACTGAAGCGATTGCCTGCTAACATGACTGATTGACAGTTGAGATGCTACTGTTGCATTTCAACCAGGAGATGCACAACCTGAGACATCCTCCCCAAAATAAGCATTGTGAATCCCCAAGAAAAGGAAAGGCAGTGCATCCTCTGTTTTTCCATTTTTAGAACATGGATTACGTGTATTATGGATATTAATGGAACAAACAGATTTGATCATTTGTGCAATGCTATAGAAAAACCACTTTTGTTTCCATGAAGAAAATCAAGTAGTTTCTTTACAGTTTCATGGGTCCTCCTGCATTTCGTGGAGGTCCAATCAAATTTAAAGAGGATCTTCTCACTCTTCATGCATCTTGTTAACAAAAATTCTCCACACTGAAAAGTTCTTTACGGAAGCAGAGGTGGTTCTTTTATGGCACAATGAAATTTTTATGGCAAGTGTATTTTTAAAGACTGTAGACCGACTGCAAGTGGCAGAAAGTGTAGTGAAGAGATCCTTGATACTGCATGAAGTGGAGTATTTTGCTTTATTACCTTCATACGAGCCGAATATGGCCATGCTGTAGCCCTTTTTCCCCAAAAAGGCTGAGTGCTAAGCAGGCGGTTTGCTGTATTTGCACTTATCAGTCTGAACTGTAAGAGCTGAAAGTTGGAACAGTCATTTATAATGGAGCTTCTTGGGTGGGAACCTTTTCTTTTTCTCCTCAGAGCCTCAGAGGTTTATAGACAATGCCATAAACGTGTTCCTGCAACTATTTATGGCTTATTTTATTCTGCACACTTCTCTATTTCCCAATGAATATCATTGAGGGAAGTGCAGCACAGCAGGAAAAATCACTCTGAATGTTCTCAGTCTACACCATTGCCAACCCCCCCCCCCCTTCTCAGTTTATTGCCACAGAATCCTGTTGACTCTTGCACTTCCTGTGGCCTGCAGATAAGGAAACCTGATAGGCCCAAGACTGCCCGAGCCGTGGCGGGAGGCATTGTGGCAAAGTGGTGAATGGCTCAAAACATTTGGAAATTCAGCGCTATGAAAATAAATTCAGATCCCATGTAATCCAATACGCCGCACATTGCTGCCTGTTCAACTGCCTCAACAGGGCCTTTTGTGCCGCTACCACCCCCCACCCGATATTCTGGTATGTAGAGGAAATATTTAGCCCCCTTAAACTGCAAAGCTTACCCAAGATAACATGGTTTTAGGGCCTTTATGAAAGGCCTATTGTGGTTTCCCCTTTTCAACAGGAGGAGAGGTTTCATCGTGACCCTAGCTGACCTTTCAGTCCCTCAACCACTGAACAGCTACTGTCGTGAAGTCGGACAAGCTTTGCAGAACATTAGGGAAAAATTCCATTTAAATAAACGACAACCTGGAGCGCACAACTCAGTTAGCAACTCTGATTAAATTAAACTGAAATTGAGACCAAATAAGTATAATACAAAACAAAACACCACAACATAATTCAAATATGAAGGCTTCAATATTTCATTATGTTGTGAAGTGGCTTGTTTTATAATAGAAATAGAAAACAGTGATTATTGTACATCAACATTGGCTTATTTCATTATAAATAACCATGTACACATTATTATTATTATTTTTTTTTTTTTATAAACCACAAAAACACAGCAATGAATAGATAAACATGTCATTTCTGTTTTCTTTTTATCATTTTTGAACAAGAGTAACGATCTTTAGATTATCAAAATGATCCTTAAAATTCTTATTTAAAGTCAAAGCATAGAACTGCTTTATCACTGGAGGAAAGGACGTCCCTAAACATTTTGCAATAATATATTACTAATTATCAATCTAATCATTAATAAATAAATAAATAATTTTTAAAAAGTACATGCTAAAAAGGTTATTCACCAAAACAGTCTACAAAACGGTCGTTTAAGAAAACACAAGAGAGCTGGACCAAGCTGTATGAATTTCTTTTTTGGAGATTCCACCATGTCTAGATCTTTTTTTAGTTTCTACAATTCTCAACTTACACAGACTATGAAAACTACAATTAGTGTTTAGATTTCTTAAAGATCTTTAGTTTCTAAGCCTCAGTTAGTCGCTTAGATGAGCCGATGGACGTCCCACCACCCTGAGAGGTTTGGAGGTACACATCATTGGATGGTCCGGAGCTGTTCACACCTGAGGCCTTTACAATAAACCAGTGGACTGCGTTAAAGAGTGCCCAAACTTTTGCACGCGCCACATTTCCTTTCAGCTTTTCCCAGTAGATGAAAACCATCAAAGAACACGGTCATGGTGCACTGAAACATGTGGAAGCGTGGCCCGCTTTAGTATGTTCCAGGCAGATGTTGCATGAATGTCCTCAGTTATCTTCAGAAAATGTTCTTCCAGCACTGCTGCCGTATCCCGAGGCTTCAGCGCGCCGGCGGTCGCTCCAGAGATGGAAGGGCTTTTGCTCCATCATTGGTTTCATGGCAGCTTGCCAAGTTTACCTAGCATGAACCCCCCCTAAGACGCCGTCCTTTTCTGGACACAATGCTGCTTGCTGAGAGGCAGACTCGGGCCCTCGCCACAAACCATTTTTCATCTCATTCCAATAACAATGCTAAACACTTAGAGGGGCTGTTGCCCATTGATTGTGTTTGCAGTCACTCAGTGCCATGAGATTGGGGTTTGATCTGCTGCTAAGAGGCTGCAGGCCTCGGAAGGCTGCTCGCTTCAAGGGGAATTCGTAAAACAGAGTGTAGATGTTAGTTTAGTGTCACTCTTCAGGCCCTGAATAGCTCTCAGACTTCAGTGTCTGCCTCAAAACCCCAGGAATGGATCTGTGCAGCCAGTCATTTCATCAGATGTCTGATACTTTTCAATCAACACTTGCAGTTTGCTTGTTGTTTTCCTAGTCGGGGACTTTCTTTCATGACTGTGGTCATTTTTTGCATAATATGTATGGCCTGGTTACGATTGCTTCCAAAATAATCTGCAATGAACCAGGAAAAAGTTTTCAGTACGTTTTCAGTAGATTTGTTTAATATTGCGAATGCTTTTACACCCCTTACTTCTTTCAGGTCCTCTTTAAAGGGCCCCTGTCCTATAGTTGTCTTTTATTTCATTTCTTTGCTCAGGGCCACCTTTTTACACCACAGTTAACTTCTAAATGACCATTTAAACCTCTCTTCACATTTGAACATGCCCGTGATGCTTTTAAATGTTTCTGGGTGGCTGGGATTGACCTAGTTAAAACACTGCTGTAATGTGACAATGAATGTGAGACTAAATATATTGGGATATATAATATTGATATTTGTGAGTGTGAATTGGAAAGACGTTGTTATTTCTGACTGTTTCAATAAATGTGCATTGTGGATCGCGGAGTAAAAGCGGTATGTTGTTGAACACCAACAATATTCACATGCTTAGATCAAAATTGTCAGTTTCTTACATATGGGCCATTTAAAATAACAATAAGGAAAGATATGCTTGTCATTTGTGTCTGTTGTAAGTGTATTACTGTTGGGTCATTGGAAATGGACCAATCCACTTTTGCAATGCATTGGTCTAAATGGGACTTCTTGACAAAGATGCCAGTATAATAATATGACATGTTTGCATAAGATGTCTGAAGCATTTTACACAAAGCGGAATGTGGGAATTGGGATTTTTAACCCAGTTCATGTGATTAAAGACCTCTGTTTTAAAAAGAACTTCCTTTAACTGAATTACATGATTACGTTAAATCAGAAAACCAGCTGTGCCTGGATGCTCACACTAATAAAACAAACCAGCCTGCTTAGAGGACTGTTCTGCATTTAGCAGCTGATCTCCTGGGCTGCACTAATGTGAGTTGTATGGAAATGAATGGGACATCATGCTGCACTGGGGCTGTTTGGTTCATCCCAGTTCATTTCTAATCAGTTCCATTTGTGAAGTGTTTTTTTTTTTCTCCTCACATCACAAAGCAGGTTCCTGAAATGGTCCTGAGATGTCTTTGCATTTTTGCCAGGTCATGAGCAGACACAAAAGGTACAGGGGGGTGCAGAGGAGGGCGGGACGTCTCGCAGCATGCAGTCTGACCTGGAGGCTCTGGGCGCCGGGGTGTTCTCGGGCCCCTTCCCCTCTGCGGAAAACCAGCAGCGCCCCGCTAACGGCAGCAGCGACTCAGGACCTCACCGGAGATCAAAGCGCTTCCTCTCCTACCCGCGCTTCGTGGAAGTCATGGTGGTTGCCGACTCCAAGATGGTGGAACACCACGGGAGCAACCTCCAGCACTACATTCTCACACTGATGTCCATCGTAAGTGACTGCGAAAGCCTGCTGCCCTTTCACAGCACTGCCCTGTGGAGCTGAACCATATTGGGTGAAAAGTCACATTGCATTACTTTTCTAAACTCTTGCATTTAGAAATTCTGGTGGTCTGATGACCTGACCAGGGTGTTTCTCCACTTTTTCACATTATGAGTGTCAGGTTAAGCTTCAGCACACTTTACAAACCTAGTAGGATCCAGGTGGTTGGAGGGATAGATGGATGGATGAATAGAAGAATGGATAAATGGTTGAATGGGTGAATTGATACATGGATAAATGGACACATGGGTGAATAGGTGGATGGATGGATGAATGGATAAATGAAAGAATGGATGAATGGATTAATGGATGTGTGGATGGAAGGATGGAAGGATGGACATATGATGAATAGATACATGGGTGAATGGATGGGTAAATTAATGGAACATTTTAAGAATGGATAAATAGATGGATGATTGGATTGATGATTGAATAAATGTATGGGTGGATGGATGGATGGATAAATGAAAGAATGGATGAATGGGTGAATGGATGGGTGGATGAATGGATAAATGGATGCTGCAAAACAGATCAAGGAACAATAAACTTCACTACTTTAATAAATGTAACTGTTTATAATAATATTCAGTAAGAGCCCAAATTAAAGTCTCAGGATATATTTAAAGAGAAAAATCCCCCAAAACACTTTGGTTTAGGATATTGTTTCTTACACACTTACTTTATAGTAAGGTCAGGATTCTGCACCACACTGTAGGTCAAGACCAGAATTCAGATTTTATATTCCACTCCTACAGCAAGAGAGGGACAGCAGGAGTTCAACTCATCTGACAGAAATGATGAATGTGAAAAAAAGAGAAATAAAATCAGGTATGTTGTTGCATAAAAGGCATACTTGAGATGCTTTTTAAGAAGGGCCGTTAGGGAGGAGAAGCTGACCTATATTCTGGTCTTGGCACCGACCGGCTACTCCACAGGTTCTGGGAGCGCAATCAACCTCTCAACAGCCCAGAAATATTTCTCCAGCAGCTGACCACCCGAATTATAAATAGAATTGCTATGCGAGTCCTTGTTAGTAGTCTTAGCTGGACAGGGCTTTATTTATTAGAGTCACATCAAGACAAATGGCTTTAGGACATACACGATGATAAATTGGCCCCTGTGCATTTTTCCTTGACACTGATGGGCCACTAAGTTTATGATGCGAAATTCCTCCTTTCTGCTGGCCGCGCTCTAGCTTATTTACTTTTTTGGCAGCGAAGAATTTTGCAGGGGCAGAAGCAGCAACTGAGCATGTAATTGCTTTAGGCATGCAGTGCGTTCCAACCACCGGTCATGTCACTGAAATTGCTTGTGAAATTATTTGAAAACGCTGGTGCATTCATTCCCTCCGTGTAGGAGGAACTCAGAATAAACCATCACAAGAAATGACAGTGTGAGGCCCCAGACCCGCCTGAAAATGTTATTTCTTCTAATAACATACTGATCATTCTGTCTCCTTTCAGGTTTCCTCAATCTATAAGGATCCCAGCATTGGCAACTTAATAAACATCGTCGTGGTGAAGCTGGTCATCATAAACAATGAGCTGGTAAGGGAAACAGCACATGCATCATTCTCACCTATTACAACCAGTCAAAGGTGCCTCTTTGGAAGACTGGACAAGTGAGTTTTGAAGACTTTACTAACATTCAGAAGCAAAATTCAGTCATGTTGCAAGAACGTTTCCATGCAAGCGAAATAAATTGACAATTTAATGTAAAAAAACAAACCAGGTAACAGAAATGATCAATATAATGAGAAATTTCAACGTTTTCACTCTCTCATTAGACAATGGCTGTATTGTAATGATTCAGCAATCAAGAACGGGCTCATCTGTCAGTCCTAAGCTGTGGGTGGGACTTTGGGTGGGATCTTTCGTATTGAGGGTGTGTTTATGTGGAAACACATTTATGTAGTAATTTATCACAGCTGGTACTTGGAATGTCCCAAAAGCTGCCCTGAGCCCTAATTCTGAATCAGAATGAAAGAATCAACCTGTACAGTGCTCAGTCATGTACAGCAGAGAACCCCAACCACCGGGCTATCTGGTACCAGGCCGTTTAGAATGACAGAATAAATATATTTGATCGATTATCAGAGTTAAAAGACCTTTTTTTCTTGAAAAATCACTCGTCTCGGTCACATGATACATAACATTTTTTAAAAATTAGCCAGATGCTAGCAAAAATTATTTAAAAACAAACACTTTTTTATTAGTCGTACCTGTATCGGTCTGTGAAAATATAGTTTTACACGAAACTAGTCTTTGGCGCAAAAAATGTTGGGGGCGACTGTTGTACAGGACAGTGCGCCTCACTGGGTCACGATTTTAAAAAGTGTGTTCGGGACAGACCTGTGTGACATACAGGTTAAGCATGTATAGTACTGAAATAACCTTCACTGTGTATTTGGCTGAATCCAGATTACAAGCAATAATGCAGCTCCAAAACAAGTAAAATGAAGGAAGAAATACATTTGAATTCAAACTCTTTTACTCCATGTTGCTCATACAGCTGTAGTACAGCTGCTTTATTATGATCCCCTCCAAAAGCTTCACTAAAGGGTGTGTTGACTGACTGACCGACTGACTGACGAATGGAACACCCTCCGGCTTTGTGATCCTCATGGGCTTCGTGATTCCATGCCAGAACTTTTACATATGAACTCAGCGGGGCTGATATGAACACTTTTGAATTTCAGCCTTGTGTTGCTCTCTCTCTCTCTCTCTCTGTCTACACAGGATGGTCCCGTTATCTCCTTCAACGCACAGTCCACTTTAAAGAACTTCTGTATATGGCAACAGGGTCAGAACCACCTAGACGACAACCACCTCAACCACCACGACACGGCCATCCTCATCACCAGGTTCCTTATTTCTTCTTAAAGGGACAGGGCAGATAAAAGTGCTGCCAATGGAGGAATGGTTCAAAATTCCTTAAAGGGTCCAGTTTTGTAGCTATGGTGCCTGACCTAGATGGGTTACAACAGGAACTAATGATACTTAAGGACATTTTTATTTATCCAGTGACTGTGTAAAGTACTATTACATGAGCCCTGAGTGCAGCAGACTGTGGGATCTCCTCTCTTAATAGTCGTTATTCAGTTATTCTAGCATTGTATTGTGTGATTACTCTATATTAATGCCTTATATGTTTTTAATCTGTGTATTCCCACAGGCAGGACATCTGTCGAGCACGAGACAAGTGTGACACATTAGGTAAAGCTCCCTTATGATCCGCAGCATAATATATATTACTATGATGATGAGGTGAAATGAACATTTTATAATACATAATAGTGTTTTATTATGATTATTATAATAATGATGTATCTTATACAGCTCGCAAAAAAATAAGAGCACTGCAATTTATTTTGAAATCAGCATCACTATGAGTGACAACTGTTCCATGCCAGTGTGTGTTAAATTCCTATACAAGCTCCTCATTCTGCTTTATGAGGGACTGATTACTGATCACTTGAATCACATTTTATTTAATGAGGAAAAGTATAAAACACTGCTGTAATCCACACTCTCCTCTCACAGTGAGACCAGCTGGATGGTAAAACACCACTAGAAGTTCCTCAAAGGTCATTATTGGGATTTAGTTTAAGGGTGAACGAGAGATTTGTTTTCTTTAAATTATTCAAGTTCCGTAAATGCTGCATCATTTCTCTTATTTTGATGTTTTGTCATTTCCTTTAAAACTGAGCTTTTAATTTTTTTAAATTGGAAATTAGGTGAAATATTGTCAGCAGTTCAGCAGGCAAAGCTGTTCAGTTCAGTATTTGCAGCTATAAAAGAGAACCTGGAAAACTGAACATTTTTGCAATGCTCTCTTATAATATATTATTATGAAAGGTTTGTAAGAAGAACATTAAACAGGTGTATGATACTTTTGATAATATGATGGTGATGATTTTACCAATATATTTTGTCAGGGCTTGCGGAGTTGGGCACAGTGTGTGACCCCTATAGGAGCTGCAGCATCAACGAAGATAATGGCCTCAGTACTGCGTTCACCATCGCTCACGAGCTCGGACATGTGTAAGTGACCGCCACTTCCCCTCACTTCTGCTCTACAGTATAAAACTGAGCCAATACACAATCACTCCAACAACAGAACCATTGCAAACAAGCATTAGCTTACTACACTTCTAATGAGAGCAGATATGGACCAAAAATGCAGTGTACACATGGAAAGAAACTTAATTAGAAATATAGTTCACAGTGTTCAGTCAAAAAATCCAGTGCAGAAAACAGTCCAGAACCTGTAAATCTGAGAAGAGGTAACCAAATCCCAATCCAGAAAAACACAGCTCAGAAAAAATAACAATCAGGTCAAAAGAAAACATGCTTGGTATCTAGGCTAGGCTAGGCTCAGTAAACTCTGCGCAGGTAGACAGTCCTACAGCTCTATTTATACCACCAGGGAGCCTAGTACTAAGGTGATACAGATCTCTGCGCTATGGGCCTGTCTGAAACTCTGGTCTGGTGAGGGCTGTGCAGTCGTGCCTGACCCCTGATCCAGTGCCAGGCGTTACAATGCTAACAAATTAGCTGGCTAGCTGTCAATTTAAAGCGATGACTGCCATGTTGGCTTGGGGTGTTAACAACTTCAATAGACTTTAATGAGAAACAAACATGCAAACAGTCACTAGAGCTCGCAGAGCCTGGCAGAACAGAACAGTAGTCTCTCCCTCTTCGAGTCACGCAGAAGGGACCTAAACCCTAAACATGAGGTGGAGGTAGCTCAATGGGTAGGATACTTGCCTTTGGACCCTGAGGTCATGGGTTAGAATCCTACCCTCCATTGGGTCCCAGAGCAAGACCCTTAACCCCAAGTGTCTCCAGGGAGACTGCCCCCTGTAGTTAGGGAATGGAAGTGGCTTTGGATAAAAGCGTCTAATAAATGCCGTAAATGTAAATGTAAACCCAATACTAGGTTAGCTGCAGGATAGGAGCCTCTATAGGTGATTCCAGCATATAGGCGCTTCATCCTTGCTGGATACTTTAGGAAACAGGACAAACACGTACAGCCTAATCAAACCTCTGTCAGTCTCTTCAGGATGGATTTCCTCAGACGAGGAGACAACTCTCCTCTAACCTGATTTTTGGAGCTCCCATACATGATTGGAAACACGAGAGCTTGCCGAGATCATGACGGTGAATATGAACATGCAGACCAATCATGTGAAACAAATACTTATCCTTGGACAAGCGCTGATCATGAGAAGCCTAGAAACAGAGGGGTAATAAATCAGGTAATCATAAGTTACCCAGCAATGCACATATATCACATGCCAGAATGTACCATGACGTAGACGCAACAGGGAATCCCCAGCGCAGGACTGAGTTTGACCACTGGGGACGTAACAGAGGCGGCACAGATGTGACAATGACAATGAATCTACATTGTAATTTTAAATATGATGCCACTTTCTTGACAAAGCAGAGTCGTGTGTCACATCCACACAATTGTTACAGCTCACACTCAATGCATATATTCGAAACAACAGCTGACCTGTCAACCTACAATGTACTAAAAAAGGTAAAAATCTGTAAAAGAAGATTTTGCTGCTCACAACAGTCTTTATTTTTGTCTCATCAGAAATAAATCATCTTATATTTGGAGATGATTGAAATCTATCTTGTTTCTCATAAAACCCCCTTAGGAGCAAATGCACAAATCACATTAAGACAGGTGTTCCATTGCTGATCTCATCTTCTTCTCAGTTTTCTTCTCTTTAAAAACCTTATGGATCTCAAATCTGTCTGTCTTTGGTAGTTTTTAGACTTGATATTCATCACTTAGACAGATGTTGTACAGGCTCATTTATAAATCAATCAAATTTGCAAACATTTTTTAAGCTTAATGTAAAGATGTGATGATTTAAATATGGAGAGAAATAAGTGAGAGAAAAGAAAGAGCATTTTTAGACCTGGAATGGGTATTGGACAGAGATTAGAGGACGACTCTTTCTCAGGAGCTCAGTTGTGTCTAGGAGAAAAAGGCTAGAGGAAGAAAAGAGCTTATTTTGAATCTTCTTTTCCTCCGCGCATTGATGTGACATGAAAAAATATTGACATGAAAAGACTAAATCTTTCCCATGCCCACATACACACACATACACACACACACATCGCAGTTGTGAGGCATCACCAGTTTATCTCTCGAGCCGTTAGGCAGTCGACTCTCTGTGCATCTCTAAGGTGTTGTCTTGATGGTGGATCATGAGATGTTTAGGTTGGCCTTCAGCGCACCATGATAAGAGCCTGTAAACTCTGTCTGCACTTGATAAGCAACTTCTCTAGGCCTACTGTTTTGGCGGGTCTGCCAGATGGAAGTTGCGTGAGTTTTCTTGAATGAAAAGCATTCACATGAAGCTCTTAGTAGATAGATAAACCTTCAGTTAAAGTTAATGTAAATGTACATGCTGGACATGTATTTATTTCCATCTCCAGTTGATTGGATCATCATTTATTTGGATTTGTAGATGCTTTATACTGCAGAACTCCGGGTTGAACATTCCTAGTGGTTTGGAATTTCCAGCAGTTCGTGACTTTTTACTACTTTACAAGGAACCGTGCCGTACATGGACGTTATAAATGTATAATTATAAATAATGTACCCCATACCGACGCTGTGCCCGAACTGTCACAGCTGTGACTGGATCACCGCTTTCTGATTGGTCAAAAGGCTATCGTAACGAGATCATTATTTTTACTCTCGGCACAATAAACAGAGATACAAACTAACAACTGGGAAGTCATTAAAATACAAGCAGCGCTATCTGTTTGGGCTGTAGATAAATTTGAATGGGAGTTTTCAGACACTGCAAGAAATGTAAAGGTGTACCAGGATGTCAGTTACAAGTTAGCTGGGTTAGGTTTTCATCACTTGACTCAACAAAGCTGAGAAAAAAAAGAACAAAACTCAAACAAGACTATAAACAATAAAAAACCACAATAACAAAAGCTGCTCTAACAGAAGAGCTTTCTGTCCGACACATTTTTGGGAAAATGACTGGCCATTTGGGGAAAGAATTGCCTGTCAGAAACACTGTTACTGGGCTGAGATACAGTCAAAAACCAAACCATGATGCAACTTCCATGCCATTGAAGAACAGTTTAGGTACAGCACGGTTCATATAAATCTCAGTCCTGTAGGATCAGTGTCCAGCGTAGTTTTATGGTTCTCCTCCTCAAACCAATTCACTAAACTTGACAATAACTGGTTAGGTGAACCAGGTGTTTCAGAGCTGGGAAATCACCAAAACGGGCTCCAGGTATCACCACGAACCTCCAGGACTGGAGACATACACCCCCTGCTGTATATCTTTGGAAAAGTGGCTTACATTGCTGAGGTATCAAAAATTCAGATCAGGTTTTGGCCCAGATTTTTGCCCCTGAAGCTTTAGTGGGTAGTTACCAGGCCAGATCACTGTTTTCCTCTTTAATTACCTATTCATTTTCACTGTATACACAAGACGGGATTTTGGAATTCCTTTCTAATCCGGTGGAGGCTGGTGACATCACTGCTGTAGGCTGAGCAGGGATTGAGCTCCGGGTGCTATTTGGTGCAATGCTGTACACACCGCACCTTTCTCCAATAGTCTACATACCCTACAGGATCTGCTCGAGCTTCACACAGGCAGTGCCGTCCCTGTTCTCCAGTCTTGGCCACTCTGTAATACCATTATGCATGATCTCAAATGAGCCTCTTATGGATGTAGGATTGGACTGAAGGTGGACAGTGGTGTTCTTCTTGCAAGTGTGATTGATAAGGCTGGACATCTTTGGCCTGAAATTCTTTTTATTTTGTTTTTGCCCTTATATAGAGTATTACAGAGAACGTAGAACAAGCACAGACAGTATGCTAGGGCTGTAACCGAATACTCGAATATTCGAGTATTCGTTCGGTGTGATGGCATTCGAGTTTTCATTTTGAGATTC
>JBBMFX010000128.1:14078455-14094162 GCA_037832545.1 Rhabdalestes septentrionalis
ACAACATAAGAATACATTCAGCCCACTCCCACCGAAGCATCGAGTATTCTATGTTTTTCACTACTGAATACTCGAAGCTCAAAAAATGGCACTCGTACCAGCCCTACAGTATGCAGCATGCCAACTGCCGGCCTAAACCATTACACCACTTTGTGATGTTAGTAATCCCATGTACACTTGCTGGATGTGGATTTCAAAGTATTTGGACACCTGACCATCAACAGGGACTTTAACCATATTGCATTCAAATCCATAGATTTTAATATGGAGTTGGTCCCTCTCTGCAGATATAGCAGCTTCCACTTTTATTTGAAGGCTTTCGACAATATTTTGGAGTTTCTGTGGGAATTTGTGTCCATTCATTCTGTAGAACATTGAAGTAAGTCACTGATGTTGGACGGGAAGGACTGATTCTGATCTCAGTTCCAGTTCATCAAGGTGTTGGATGAGGTTGAGTTCATGGCTCTGTGTGGCCAGTCAAGTTCTTCCACACTGAACTCATCCAGCCATGTCTTCATGGAGCTGGTAGGGGTGTTCACACTGTGATCAGAAATTTGTGGATTCTTATCCCAAGACTGCTAGTGGCACCACTGAGGTTCCCTTGAGGAAGGTACCATCCCCAAACACGTGATCAGAAAATTGTGGATTCTTATCCCAAGACTGCTAGTGGCACCACTGAGGTTCCCTTGAGGAAGGTACCATCCCCAAACACTGCTCCCCATGTGCTGTGTTCCTGGCTGCCAGCTGCTTCATTTGTTGAATGGGTTAAATGATTTAAATGCAGAGGAATACTTTTGTGCTGACAGAATTGTCACTTCACACTTATATGTTGTACAACCATAGTGTATTTGTGTTTTATGCGTGTATGTGTTTCACTCTGCAGGTTTAACATGCCCCATGATGACAGCAACAAGTGTAAGGAGGATGGAATTAAGAATCAGCAGCATGTGATGGCCCCCACCCTCAACTACTACACCAACCCCTGGATGTGGTCCAAATGCAGCAGGAAATACATCACTGAGTTCCTCGAGTACGTTCCTCATCCTCCCCCAACAGAAAACAATGAGAAGGCCCTAGAAACGCTATAAGGCCATTTTCTGGTAAAGGTGGATAAAGAGTCACAGTTGGATGTCAGCTCAGCACATTTAGATCCAATGACCATCCAATTTTTCACTTAATGAGTCAAATTTGCTCCCTGAAATAAGCTCACCCCTTTCTTCTGAATCGCTCAATATATATAAAATAGACTAAACCTCAGAGGAGATAGTAGATTTTATTGCAGTGCCTTCGCCTCATACTCAAGGTGTGTTTCTGTCTTGTTTGTCTCTTGTTTGTTTTGTTTTTTTGCTTGAAGTCGTTTTTTTGGTCATTTTATATTAGCACAGGGTATGGGGAGTGTCTGCTTGATGAGCCCATTTCCAGGCCATACAGTCTGCCCCAGCAGCTCCCCGGACGGATATACAATGTCAATAAACAGTGTGAGCTCATATTCGGGCCTGGAACACAGGTGTGCCCGTATATGGTAAGAAAATGTTTCCTTTACTCTGATCAGGGTTTTAAATATTAATTGTTCATTTCCGGTGTTCGTTCAATGGGTGCGGTTCGGTTCTGACAGTTATCTGTTACCTTCTATAATCTGCATTAATTATGTATTAATGGTTTGCAGCTCTAACATCAGGGGTTTGTCTCAATTTAAAGTGAGCTGTCTGGAGACTAAATGCTGGAGTTCCAGTTCCAATGATTTATGATGAGGTTTGATTAGCAATACCAATAGTAGTAGTGCCAATAGTGCTGTTGCTACGAGCTTCAGAGGTGCTATTGGACATACATTTACGTGACCTGACCTGCATGGACATATTCCTGTTTTTCCCACCTTGCAGTTTAAAGGTCTGAATGCAGCCTAAAATGTTAACATTCAACAGCACCACTATGGACGCTTTAGCCAACTAAGCTAAAAACATTAGCCTGATGTGGCAAAGCTAGCTGGAATGCCAATACGTGAATGAGTGTCAAATGGCCATTGATGTAACTAACATGGTAAATTGAATTGCCCGTCACTTTTGAAAAGAATATACCAATGTGACACCAGATGGGAGGGAAAACTTTTTATAGCTCACCAACATCCTCATCTCAGAAATGTTCAATAAAAGCTTATACATTTTCCTTGGAGAGTTTTTTTTCCAATTTCCTTGGAGAGTTTCTACATTTTCCAGCTCATGATTTGGATCAAGTGTGCTAGAGCTGGGCAACCTGAAACTGTTAATCAAAAACCATAACTCTGCTAAATATGCTAAAACCATATTTGCACTTTACAGAAGTGGCAGCAATGCACATAGCACTTACTTAAAGCAGGCTTTGTGACAACTGATTAAGAGAATCCTCTTTTATAAATATTCATGTAGGTTTATGACATATCCTAACTTTAGGTGTTTTGGGTATGGTTTTATTCCACCATATGGGGTGGTAGTGGCCTAGTGGGTAAAACACTAGCCTGTGAACTCAGATGACCAAAAGGTGCAGGTTTAACTGCCCCCCCCAATTTCTTCCATTGTGCCCTTGAGCAAGACACTTAACACTCACTTGACCTAGGGGGACTGTCCATGTAACTAAAGATTGTAAGTCGCTCTGGATAAGAACAGGTGACAAATGCCCCCTTTAACCTTGATTGACAACTGGAGAGTTGGAGAAGAGCTATTTCAGTTTGTGAATCCAAGAACTGGTTACAAAACCTCTTCACTTCTATAGCCAATGAAGCGCATGCTTAGAGCCTGAGCTATGTTATACAAGAGATAGTTACCTAATGATTGAGCATGTAGAGAAATAATTTTGTGTATCTTTGTGTGTGTGTGTGGATTAGGATGTTCTCCAGACACAGTGTCGAAGGCTGTGGTGTACCAGCCCAGAGGGGGCTCAGCTTGGCTGCCGGACCCTGCACATGCCCTGGGCTGATGGGACTGACTGCGCTCAAGGAAAGGCTAGTATTCAATTTAATGGTCCTGTTAAAACCTCACACACGCACACACACAAACACACACACCCCAAGGAACCAAGGTAACTCATAAGTGCTGTGACTTTGAGGTCCTGTCTGACTGGAGTGACTGGGATGAATCTCAGTTGATGGCTAGTATGGTTTTACCCTCATCCGGTTGAGTTAGAGGGTGTTGAGTTCCAGTGGTTCTCACATGTTAGCCCCCCCACTTCCCACCCCCCCTGTTTTGTTTACATGCTGAATATCAAACAAGAACACCCCATAACTCAGAACAGTCTGCAGTCCTGCTCGTAAAAGAGAAACAGATCCTCTGCTATAACTTGCAAGAGTGTATTCTTCTCAAGCTGTTTCCCCTTAGAGAGACACAACTGCCATCCATTTATTGTTATGTGTACCATTAATCCCCCATTTAAATTCCATGCACACACACACACACACACACACACACACACACAAACATATATGACCAAGGCTTTGGGTGGATTTAGTCAAATTACATAGTCTATTAATTTTCTACATCAAAGTAAGTGCACATCCTTTATAGAGAACACATATTAAATTGTCGTTCATTTTCCAAATGATTAAAACCAATAGGATATTTTATGGGTTTTTTTCCCAAAACAAAAGTCACCATATTAAATGGTGCGTTAAAACTGTTACTGTGTTTTCACCTTTCAAGTGAATATACTTGGCCTATAAATGTGAGGACTGGGGCTTTTTTAGGTGTGGGCAGTGGTTCTCATGTTGTAGGGGACGGGTGCATAGTTTACTGTACAATACAATGTTGTTCCAGCCTAAGCACACCTGAATCAGCTCATGCGCTAATTTCAAAGGCCTTCATGAGCTGAATCAACCATATAAGCCGGCCTTTCACTTTAACCCTGTAAGATTCCTGGACAATTAGCCAATGACCTGATTGAGCTTTCAGGTAAAAACAATTGGCTTCTGATATTTTCTTTCTAGGATTTTATTTTGTCAGGCAAGCACCATCCAGTCCTGGACTGTATTTATAAGTAGTCTATGATATGTAAACCTGTGGTAGTGGTAGGTGATCATACGGTCAAGGCTGAGGTTAGTGCTGCAACAAAAACAGACCCACATGAAACAAGGTAGTACTACGGCAACATGAGTAGTTGATGATTTTTCGAATGTCTTATTATATAAATAGTGAACCATAACCAATTAAGTTGGGTGCTACTCTAATCTGTCCTCCTTCTCTCTATTTTCTGAACAGCACTGCAAGCATGGTTTGTGCATCCCGAAGGAGCAAGACTCCATGCCAGTTGAGGGAGCGTGGGGTGTGTGGAGCCCCTTCGGCTCCTGCTCGCGCTCCTGTGGAGGAGGAATAAAGATTGCCGTCCGGGACTGCAACCGACCCCTGTAAGTGTCCCATGTCCCAACTAGTTCCTTTAAGCTTCTCTGGACGACTGTGTACCACAAATCTTCCTACCACCCTCTGGTGCTCTAGATTTGACTTGTTTCCAAAAAAATATCTCATCTTCCTTGATTATTATCTCATGACATTACAGAGCACACACGTCTGGAGCTTGGGCTAGTCATACCTGTAAACCACTTGAAGCAGACAGTGATCCCATGCAAAAGTGGTCATCCACGTGTATTCAGCTAATAGTAAACGTTGCTTTGTTTTGAATGGTTGAATTGATAAATTGAGTTAATTGCATATACTGGCCCGTCCTGCTGGTGGTCTGTTGCCCCTGCTATCAGAAAGTCATGGGTTCGAATTCCAGGACTGCTAGTTGAACCCTTAAGCAAAGTACCATCCCAGCACACTGTGGTGTGTTCACATATGACAAATGGACACTTCACACTCACACCGTCCTGCATCTTGAGTGACAGAAGAATGCTGAAGTATTGGCAATGTTTTCCTCCTAGAAGTGAGTGGCAGACAGTAGACTTTAGGAACAGATTGAGTTTTCACCAACAGCACAGCTGTGCATTCTCACTGTTCCCTGGAGATGACAGAGGCTACATCCCAAACAGAGATTTACTGTCAGCCTCTGGTGATGCAGTAGGAAGATATTACCAAACCCCCCTTTTAAAGGCAGCACAGGAACATATGGATATGAATATATGTGTGTTTTTGATTGAGTGTTTTTTGTGAAATATTTGTTGAGAGTGGTCTTCTCACATTTAGGAAATTGCAGTAGTGTGATATGTTCAATTTTATTAGAGAAAATGCTTTAAATGTCTAAAATTGTTTACATGGATCATTTTGTAGCATCCAATGAAATTCTCAATTTACATACCCATTCATATCTACAGATGTTTTGATATACAGATATATAGTTGTGATCAGAACAAAAATTGAACAGAAATTCATGAGGAGTCGACCAATATAATTGTTCTGAAAAGCACACATACACACACACACACACACACATACACACACACTCATTATCGCAGGTTTATTGTGATGATACAAACGACCTTTCCTGGGAACAAGAATGACAGTATAATCACTTGTAGTGGTTCAGGGTAGAGGAGCTGTGTGTATGTATTTGGATCTATAACAGAGTGGGTAAATCCCTAATGCTGAGTAGGTCAGAGCAGAGTTAAATGCAGGTTTTAGACGTGGTTCTTAAAGCTAAACTCCCACTGTCTGTGTTCAGACCCAGAAACGGGGGAAAGTACTGTGTCGGACGCAGGATGAAGTTCCGCTCCTGCAACTCTGAGCCGTGTACCAAACAGGACCAAGACTTCAGAGAGGAGCAGTGTGCTGCCTTTGACGGGCGCCACTTCAACATCAACGGTCTACCTCCCAACGTGCGATGGGTGCCCAAGTACAGCGGCAGTGAGTCGCCTTTCTTTTTCCTTTACTTTTCAATATTCTGGTAGTTTTCCTTTGCCATTTTAGGGAGAGGGCTATCGGTTTCCTTTGACTTTCTTTCATTGTTCAGCTCTAGTGTAATATTTATGATTGAGTATGACATATATGGCATGTAGTAAAACCTAGAAAAAGGTTTTATTGCTAAAAACACAATAGATTTTTATTTAAAAATTGCTTTTGGTCAGGTTTTGGAGAATGTATTCTCTTTGTGTTGCTGTAGTTCTGATGAAGGATCGCTGTAAGCTCTTCTGCAGAGTTTCCGGCAGCACAGCCTACTACCAGCTCAGGGACCGCGTGATCGACGGAACGCCGTGTGGCCCCGACACCAATGACATATGTGTACAGGGCCTGTGCAGGGTGTGTATGTGGTGTATATGAGCTTTAGTGGTGTATCAAAATGTGTTTTTATTTTTGATTAGTGTGGTAATATGCAAATGAACCAATATTAACCAATTATTTTTATTTAACTTGGGTTGTTATGATAATCTTGGTCCATGGTTCAGCTCGATTCATAACACTGGGCTCATCAGGTGGTATTCTCATGCTGTTTTGGACAAAATGTGAATGAAGAAAAATGCCATGACCGTGTTATTGCCCTGTTAAAAGACTACAGCTGGCATGTTGGAGTGAGTTACTGACTGGTCCTTGTAAATTATGAGATTCAAAATAGCTATAATTCAATATTTCCCCATATCCAATATATGCCCATGCCAATGTTGATATGTTAACATTTGTAGAATGCTGATGGTGAAATTGCATCGACCTGGATTAGCGTTTAAGTGGCAAAATCATTGACACCTGTGTTTTTCTTTACATTAAAGAGTTAAATGGAGTACATATGCACTGTTTTGAACACCTGGTGCAAATCTGAAGCTGCAAATGCATTCATGAAAAAAAACTAAATTTGTCCACTTTTTAATGAAAAATTCTTCCTTTGGGGTCACATTCAAGCAGACAAATAATCGTTTGACGGCCCTAAATATATCACTACTGGAGCTCACTCACTCACTGAATATTTTCTTCCTCTTTGCCTATAAACTGTTTTACTCTCCATTAATTTGACAGCTATGAATTTTTAAAAGTACCATAAAACCTTGTTTATGGCTCTCCTGTCCCCCTGCCTGCTGTAGCCCAGTCTCACAGTAGAATGCAGTTTATAATGTTTTGTATGGGTGACGATAACACTGAGTTCATTCCCTTCCATATTTGCACTCTGCAGCAAGCGGGATGTGACCATGTTTTGAACTCGAAGGCCAGAAGAGATAAATGTGGAGTGTGTGGGGGAGACAACTCCTCCTGCAAGACTGTGGCCGGCACATTCAACACTGTGCACTATGGTGGGTCTTTACCTTTTTTCCTTCAATCAGAGTCGAAGCGGACAGGGTTCTTTGGTCTGAATTTATTGTAGTTCACCTAGTTTAGCTCATTTCAATTTTCTTGTCTTTGTCATATTAATTAGCTTTTGCCGGATTTATAGATATGCATATATGTCTGTGTTTACTCACTGTGCGATAAAGTGTCTTTCTGCTGGCAAAGTTAACATTCCAAAAAAAAATTTTTACAAAAAAGAAAAAAACTGTATCAAGATTTGTTTTGTTTGTAACAAGTACTTGGTATTGAGCTGGTGAGGAGAACACAGGTTGGGTTCCAGATTCCTCCTCGGTTCCTCCAGTCGTTGTTTGGGTTCGTGAAACTCCATCAGAAGCTTCTGGTTTTAGTTAAGTTAGGACTGATAGAGTCAAACCAGGTTTCTGATGGAAACTACAATTAATATTGGGCTTTCACAAGGAAAATATTGATACCCTGAACATAAACTCACTATTTATTGCATAGAGTTCTTTGTATTTATTTTACGTATATTTTGTATTTAAAGCATATTTAGTAATATTAATGTGAGGAGCTCACTGTTCATTTAAAAGATTATAAATAATCATTTCACAGATGCCAAAGATTTTTGTATAGTACTGTGTATGTATGCACATGCATCTTAGGTGTAAATCACAAAACACTGTCTCTGGCAGGGGCTTTCAGTGGCCATGATGTCTTTAGACGTCTGGCTCCATTCACCACCACTATGTATTCTAACTTTCTCAAGGTTTTGCTGCATTTCACGCCAAAACGTGTCACATTTTTCACTATTTATGAACCGAAAGATGAATATCTGCCCCGTGTCTGGGTTAGGGTCTTTGTTATCAGGGTGGTTGGTTGGTATGGAGTGCTGAGATCTGATTCATTTATTTGTTCTCCAGGTTACAATGTTGTCGTGCGCATCCCCAGCGGTGCTACTAACATCGACGTGCGACAGCACAGCTACTCAGGAAAACCAGAGGACGATAACTACCTCGGTGAGTCGGCCTCTGAGAACTCTGAGCTTCTTCCTGTATCACTAGCCTACAGTGAAATGAAGGTCTGCTCAAACGTGATTAAACAAAAATTGACGAAAAAGTTGTAATTTGTCTGAAACCAGACTTTGCAAATGAAAGGCCTTCGTGTTTTTATATTAGTGGTAATTTGAGCCTAAATTAGAATTTATGAGACCTTAGAGACAGAAGATTTTTGTTCAGTATTTGACACAAGACATAATATTAGCTCGCAAATAGACGAGTCAGCTCGTTAAGCTAATGGTACATGAGAGGCGCTTCAAAGCAGGTGCACAGTTGTATATTTTAAGTATAATCTCGGCACATTTGGTTTTAATTTACACAGAAATGTCTAAACGCTCTTTAATGGAATTTGAAGACGCCTGCAGACATGCCGTCCAATCGCTAACAAATTAGCTTTCAGCAGTGTGTATAATGTAGACCAGTGTAGCCAAATGCTACATTTCCAGCCCAAGTTCTCAGACTTCTTTCCTACCAAACAGTCACACAGTATCTTTTTATGCTGTAACCACATATTGAAGACATGGTCCACAGTTCATGGTATAGACAAAAATGTTAGCATAGACAATGATGTCAACTTAGCATTTGATAAGTTTTAGGTAAAACTAACTTAAGACTAAGGATTGTATTTGAGGGTTCCCTACATATGACTCTCCCTCTCTCTCTCTCTGTCTCTCTCTCTCTCTTTCTATACAAACATATATTTAATAGAACCCTCAAAGGTACAGTTACATACACACATATTAGACAGTTGTAAATGGCTCTTTACTATTCCACTATTGGCAATATTCCACTAATGTTATGACCAATTTTACTAAGAGCTTACAAACCATGCCCTCAAACTGTATGAACTGTCATTTTAGTTTTATTACATATTTAATGCAGCTCATGTGCAGTGTTCTTAACTCGTGAGTGACATGACATGCTTCATGAAATTGTTACAAATGGAACTGAATCCCTTTGAAGGACTCCATACAATACAATGCTTAATAAAATATATTGAAAAGAACATAAAATAATAAATACTCTAGAAGATAATAAATATAACATGCAAGTTGTAGCTAGCCTTCAAATAATATGTCCATATATATTATATATTATATTTAATCTCAAAACAAAGTGCCGAATGTGGTCTAAATATGTCAGTGCCCAATTGCAAAATCCCTAGAGTCACATCATCACCTGTATATTGGATTTCATTCTTAACAATCTGAATGTCCAGCTGGACTTCATTCCATGCTGTAAGGTGTTAATTCAGCACTGGGGGATTTTGCTCTGATAAGCAGAACAGTATTCGATTAGTTCCAGACGTTCCGCAGAGAGGTGGAGCGCCAGGCTGACGGTGCTGCAGTCGGGTCCTCCGCCCGCTGTCGTGTGACACGTGAGAGACTGCAGGACTGGTCGGAAGGTGTTTTTTATTTGGGGGAAAGGGCGAAGGCCGGCGTTGGCTGGTGGTCTTGTGGAAAGGCGAGCCGAACACATGCTCGCGTGTTAATGGGCCGGAACTTTTCGGAAGCCTTGGGGGGAAGACCGTGTCCTCAGCGTGTAGCTGGAGTAGGTCATTGTGCCCCACGAATGACAACAGTCTGTCTGTGTGTGTGTGTGTGTGTGTGTGTCTGTGACTCTGTGAGTGTTAGTAGATGTATTCAACTCTATGTAAGGACCAAATGTCCCCATGACATGCCATAAATAAAACAGCAAAAAATTATCATAACAATTAAAAGAACTTGTTTAGAAAAATGTCCTTTTATTTTTTTCTCCTGTACTAAAAAACACTCATTTTAAAGTTATGATATTTTTGTTGGTTTATTTATGCCTACTCATTGTTTCAGGATGGTTATATGAATGTTTTGAGATCTACTGGTCAAATGATGTGTTTGGTTAATTTTCGCATCTACCATACAGCGCACACTATGTGTGTGTGAGTGTGTGTGTGTGTGTGTGTGTGTGTGTGAGATCACTTTTGAACATTATCTGTATGTATATTTATGGAAGTCAAAGGAAACGCTCCATAAAGATAAGAAAACAAAGTTCTGTGCATTTGTTTGTGTGCATTTGTGTGTGTGTGTGTGGTTGTGAGAGAACCTTTGAACAGCATGTGTATTTATATTAATGGAAGTTAAAGGATACACTCTATAAAGATTGGAATACAAAGTTGTGTGTGTGTGTGTGTGTGTATGTGTGTGAGTGTGTGTGTGTATTCTAAGGTCCGTGTGCATGGATGGGGTGAGTTGGGTATGGTAGGAAGGGGCTGGACTCCGTGATGTGTGAAATGGTGAGGAAAGTAACGCAGGAAATAAGCTACATAATCGCATTAGTGTGAATCTGTGCACTAGACTGACTATGGCACAGGAAGACTCGGCCCCTCTGAGGAATTCCACACTACTTTATCCCAATTAGCTTCATCTTCCTTCCTTAAACCTTACAATCAATGAGAACAGGCACGTTTCCGTTTGCTGTTTCGGTGAGGCTCAGCTGGAACATGACATTACATTCATTTGGCAAAGGCTTTAACCCGAAGTGCCTTACAATACGAGGACACACTCGAGTTTCAGGACAGTGTGAGCACCAGAGGAGAGTTTCGGTACCCATTCCTACACACAACCCCAATCACCCCCTCCCTTCCTGGACAATTTAGACTTTAACAACCAGTTAAAACACTGTTTTCTGGATAAAACACGGCATTGTCTGTCATCTGCCACAAACTGCACAAATATCTTAATTGCCATCCTAATTGCATCCTAATTTATTCATGTCCTGCATTTTCTTGCACAAATAAACTCTGCTCTGCATCCTTTGCACATCTCTGCTGCCTGAATACAGTACAGTACCGGTCAAAACTGTATTTACCCTGAATGTAGCCTTTGTCAGTTTGCACTGTATTGTCTGGTCTTGTCTTGTTAAGTTATATTGTTGCTCTTGTGTTCTGGCCTGTTTGGTGTTCTGTCCTGTGCTGTTCTGTCCTGCTCTTGTGTTGCATCATGGTCCTGGAGGAACATTGGTTGGTTTTTACTGTGTACTGTGTATATGGTAGAACTGACAATAAAAATCTACTTGACTTGACTTACTTGACTTGATGTTCCCTGGAGGAGCAGAGGGAGCGAGTAGGAACACAAGGCTATGTAGAAAAGACTTAGTGACTTGAATTGAATTCGGGCAGGCATGGGTAGTCAACAGAGGTCAAATCGGCGTTGCCGAGATGTACAAGTGCCACGATGAATGGGTCATTCCTTTTATTCTTGAGGAGCTAAGAGGCTCTGAGTGCTTTCTCTAATAGTTTATCCATTCCAAACACAAGCAGAGGCTCACACCACCTGTTTCCACCCAAACTGACCGTTGACTTCATTAGACTTAGTCACAGTGAGGGAGTTCATTCAATTGGCCACTTATTTGCCCTCTCCCAAGCTGGATTAAGGCTAATACTGGATCGGGTTGCTCTGCCAGTTTTCTGTTTAAAATCCTTTTTAAGTGTGGGCGTAATCTGTGTCTCTGGAAACCCGTCCCGCTGAGTTCTGATGTAAACGCAGGACTGACGCCCCTCTGTCTTCCTCCCCAGCCGTGGCCAACAGTCGTGGAGAATATTTACTCAACGGAGATTTCGTGGTCAGCATGTTTAAAAGGGAAATCAAATTGGGGAACGCCATCATAGAGTACAGCGGCTCCGATCATGTGATCGAGAGGCTCAACTGCACTGACCGCATCGAGGAGGAGATTGTCGTCCAGGTAACGAAACAACTCATCCCCCACTGTTTGATTTGTGATTGGCCAGAAGTCCAAGAAGACTTGCAGTATTTCAATGATTCAAGTTTCATTTTTCCTTTATTTTAATCAGTTATTGAATGTCTTTACTTCTTTATACTTTAGTCTCATTTATTCAGCATATTCTTTTTTTCCTTTCCTTTCATTGACTTCCCTTTTATTTTTGTTTCTTCTCCATCCCTCCTTTCCTTTCCACCCTTTTGTTTTGTTTTTGCTACTTTTCTTCTTTTCTTTTCCTTTTCTTTTCTTTGCCTCTCCTCTCTATTCCTTTCGATTCCTTCTTTTTTCTTTTCCTTTTCCTTTTCCTTCCATTCCCTTCCATTCCTTTCCGTACCATTTCATTCTGTTCCAATCTCTTCCTTTCCTTTCCATCCTTATATATTTTTTTCGTTCCTTTTATTTCCTTTTCATTTCTTTACATTCTACTCCTTTTCTTTCTTTTCCTTTCACTTCCTTTTCCTTCCTCCCTTCCTTTGCATCCTTTTATTTCTTTTCATTCCATTCCTTTCCTTTCTTTTTCTTCACTCCTCTCCTTTTGTTCTACAGGTGCTATCTGTAGGTAACCTCTATAATCCAGATGTCAGGTATTCCTATAACATCCCCATAGAGGATAAGACTCAACGCTTTATCTGGGATGCGTACGGCCCGTGGCAGGAGTGTAGCCGCCTGTGCCAAGGTGAGGATCATAGGGAAATCTTCCGAGCTGAATTCCTTTCTGTTTCGACATTTCCCTGGTTAAAACACATACCACTATTACCAGCTTTCTTCAGGACTGCCAACGCAAGTGCTTGGTACCACAGATCCAGGGGCGTAGCACACTGGGGTTTGGGTCGGGGGGATTCAACACCCCCACTTTTGTTGAAATATCCATCCCCCCACTTTCATCAGATTAAATTGTATTAAATTGATTCAATTGTATTTATAACTTGGTCTCCCCATCCCAGAACACACCCAAACACACATTTGGAAAGCTTGAAAAGCGTCCCACTCTACCTTGGTCAGGGGGCTTTGGTCCAACTAGATTGGAAAGTACAATTTGGCTTTGTGCTGTAAATTACAGACGTGTAGGAACTAAAAGTTCCATTTCCACATAATTGTGCTTGTCTAGATGCTCCCAGTATCCCGTCTGAAAGGTGGTCTGATGGGGTCACTGGGGTCACGCAAGGCAATGAAGCTCTGAGCTTATGGTACAGGCAGTCCAAACATCTGGGCTTCAGTTTTCCACCCAGACCTCTGGCCCGCCTTCACAGCCTCTTACAGCCAAGTGCTGGGAATGTAATGGTCCAGAGTTAGTGTATGCACCATTACATGTACCTCCTCTGATTCAAGAACAGGCCAGAAATTGCAGTGCTATCACTGGCCAAATTAAATTTGAGCTATTTGAAAGCAGTAATGGTTTGTTCACATGTTTTTTGTCTGTTCTTTCATTTATTCATTTTCTACATTTTCTAGTTATTAGTGTTTTTATGTGTGTACCTGACCCTCTAAAATAAGAGAGCTCACAATCTCTGTGTCATTGGTTGATGCTCAGGGGAACGGAAGAGGAAGATCTTGTGTAGTCGCGAGTTGGACCGCGTGATGGTCTCGGACCAGAGGTGTCACGGCTCGCCCCGGCCTTCTGCCATCTCAGAACCTTGCAACACAGACTGTGAGCTCAGGTATTCAAATAACAAAATCTTAATGGTACCGGATGTAGTAAGACCACCTCTGCAGTTTCAGGCATTTATCAGGCTTGGGTTGGGTTCGGATTTCACATTCAGGTTTCTCATAGTCCCTTCCAATCTTTGTGGTTCAGAGAGAATTGGTTAGGTAGGTAGACTCCCAGTAAGAAGTCTGGGGTTCGATTCCCAGGCTGCGGGTCTTTTCTGTGTGGAATTTCGTATTGGTGTTCAACGAGTACTCTGGGTCCAAAGACATGCATGTCATTTGAATTGGATATGCTAAATCACCCCTATACATGAATTTGTATCAGAAAACTTTAATGTTCCTGGAGTAAATTATTTTTGACACACATACACACAGAGACAAGAACTAGACCGTTAAAAAAACTCAATATGAAATACAATAGGAGAATAAAAGGAGGATTAGCACAACTCTACTGTGTGCACAACAGTGAAGTTGATTTATGAGAATGGAAAAATCATTTAAGTAGTCCTGTAAGATATCTAGTATAATTTTTTTCACTTGGCAGATGGCACATAGCCCGCAAGAGTGAGTGCACGGCTACGTGCGGCCTGGGCTATCGCACCCTAGAAATCTACTGTGCCAAACACATCCGCTCCGACAGCAAAACCCAGAAAGTTGACGACCGGTACTGTGGCAACCAGCGCAAGCCTGACAACAAAGAGGTCTGCCATGGAGACTGTAACCCTGGAGGCTGGGAATATTCAGCCTGGTCAGAGGTGAGGAACTGCACTAATTCCTGTTCAGGTCCAGTTACTTTCCCTATTGACCCTTAGCACAGATTTAAAGGAGCCGTTTGAATTTCACCATAGATTCTGTCCAAATGTTTGGTGTCTGAGATTTTCTTCTCTCACATACTTAATTAAAGATTAATAGTGGTTAGGGAGTTGCCCCTGCGATCAGAAGGTCATTAGATTGAAACCCAGGACTGCCAGTGGCGTCTAGAACAAGGTGCCGTGCTCCATGGGTGCACCCCATTGGAGGCAGCCCCTAGCTTCACTTGTTGAATGGGTTCAATGCAGAGAAAGAATTTCTCATTGTTCACACCAGGTTCTGTGGTGTGTTCCAGTGTGATTATACACACCACATTATCTTTACCTTATCTTTATTTGGCACTTATGTGATCATTTATTTGTCAAGTTTGTGCAGTGGTGGTAATGAGCGTCCATTGCTTGTTAGCTACATTAGCTTCATTGCTAATGAATATAACTGAAGTAATTTATTTTGTTTTCTCTTAATTGTCGCTTTAACCACAGTTCAGATCAGCACTTTCTTTAGTCTCTGCAGAGACGTAAGGCACTGAGCCTTTGTTTGTTTATGCCGTTACTTTGTTAAGTGCTCTAAAAGCTGCGGAGGTGGAACACGACGCCGGAGCGCCAAGTGCAGCAAGTCATCTGAGGACGATGGCGACGAGAGCAAATGTAACTCCAGAGATAAGCTCACTGTCCAGCCCTGCAATGAGTTCCTGTGTCCACAGTGGAAGACAGGAGACTGGTCAGAGGTGAATAAACTTACTTTCACAAGTTACAGTGTAATAGAAATTTGTGATCTTTCTGAAATAGGACAGAATATAATATAGGACAAAAGAATGCGGCATTGTACGAGAACAGACTGTTTTCGGATATTACAATGAAACCACATATTCAAGAGTTTGCTCAACGGTGGTTTGACCCAAACATTCATACTATTTGGTGTCTTTCTGCAGTGCCTGGTGACGTGTGGAAAGGGCTACAAGCACCGGCAGACGTGGTGTCAGTTCGGAGAGGATCGACTGGACGACCGTTTCTGTGACTCATCCAAGCCAGAGTCGGTGCAGGCATGTCAGCAGCAGGAGTGCGCGTCCTGGCAGGTCGGAGCCTGGGGACAGGTCAGTACTTCCTCGCACCATCCCTATCTTAAACATTAGAGGCCTGATTTTCATGGTCAGTCGCGCATTGTCTGAAGTCAGAAGCGCAGTTGTCTTTGGGTCACTTAAACAAATCTGCATACAATGCCAGAGTGTTTTATAACTCATGGAGGCTCGATCAGGGGAGGGGTTCCCAAAGCA
>JBBMFX010000128.1:14122571-14137301 GCA_037832545.1 Rhabdalestes septentrionalis
CTCTTTAAAATATCAGCAGAAACATGTGTGTTTTCCTGCTCAGATGTGTAGGGCAAAGCTGTGTTGGCATCGAGATTTGTGGCGCTGTTGTTTCAATTTGCAGATCATTTACAGAATGTATACTGTGAACTTTGGATCACCGCAAAGAAAATAATTACTTAAGTGTACCGTGAGTGTCTTGGTCTTGTACAGTATGTTTGAACTGATAAGACCTTGACTGCATGTAAGATATACATATAACCCGGATACTGGGTGGATGTGGCTGTGAGGGAATCGTAGTCACATGTATTTGTTCGAAATAAATCAATAAAAGGACAACATTTTTTATGTTAAACTTACTGTAAATTAGTTTTTGTCATCTTCCCATGGTATTTGTCACAAAAAACGCATCTGCTGTTGCACCATTCATTGTTTTCATTTTTCTGCATCCATTATAATTAATTACATAATCTAAAAAAAATCGATTAAAATGTTTGTTCACGGTGAGTCAGTTTAATTTAGTTTCAATTGTAAACACAGTCCCGCAGTTCATTTTAGACAGGGGAGGAAACCCACACCAGCAGGATCTCACGAATGCATGAATGTTTGTGGTTACAAATTTTACGTATTGTAACATGTATGTATGTTGTAAAATCATTGCATTTATATGGTTATTCAATTTGCATTCAAAATAATTAGTATTTTACTTGATTATGTATATAATTGATAGTGGTGGCTCGAATCCAGGTAGAGACAAGCTGCTCAAGAAAAAATTTACATTTATTTCAACATAAAATTAATTTAATATGACCTAATTTTTAGATGTTTGGGGCAATTTTACTCCCAAAGAAATATACTGGCGTAAAAAGAAAACCATGGGAAGAAGTTTGTGCTGCAGCAATTTGGTGAATTTCTAACTAACAGCAGAGGCACGTTTAGAAGGAGATCTGATTACTGAGTGACTCATGTTGACCCATTTAGAGTTTATAATTGTTCCTGAAATGCATGTTTAAGGAATTATTTCCAAAACCCAATGTTCTTTGGTCAACAAGCCAGAGTTAGACAGAATTAATGACAAAGTGAACTTGTTATGTCAGGAGAATTTGTCTTAATGAACAATACAGTAAATACATAGATGCATATAGAATCTCACTAGGAATGCATATAGAATGCAAATGTGTAGAATCATTTAAAACTCTGTCACATTTATTGCTGTTAGAAAATAGACTGGGCAGCCATAAACACCCCCAACCCCCCACCAAACTCACATGATGTCTGGCTTAGATAAGCTGGACAGCTTAACTGACAGGATAACATTTCCTTCCTATATTTTGTTTATTTGAATGTTATTTTCAGTTTTTTTGCAAAAAATAAAACTTGCAGTCTATTTACAAATGTGAAAACGCATTCATTTCAGATACCAAAGCCAGAGTGCACTCATATCAGTGATAAGTGTCTCTGAATGTTCGTGCACACACACACACACACACACACACACTCAGGAATATTGCAACAATAAAGGTAGCATGGAGCTTATTTGATAAAAAAAAAACATAGCATCAAAACTTCAGTTCCAAATGCTGATCCGTTTTACTATTACCATGAACGTGCAGCCCATCAACTACTCTGGTGCAGAATTAAACGAGCAGAAGTCTCTGAATGTGAAATGTTGTCTAATTTAATTGTCAACATTTCAAGGTTTGGACAGTGTTTCTGCATGTTCTGTCTTCAAGGCTGTCCTGATAAAGTGTAGACGGAGATGGTCTGTGTATGATCAGCCCTCCGCCCCTTTGCTTGAAGTTGACAGTGTAGGCCTGATGTGTCTGTGTCTGTGATTCGGCAGCATGTGCCCCCGCCACCCTGCCGCCTGTCCGGCGTCTGAGGTGCTAATGGGATTGGTTGTGAGAGGGCAGTGTGTTCTGCTCCTCTCCCTGAGGCAGGCGGGGCTGGAGATCTGACCAGCTGCCTCTGGAGTCACAGAGAGTGAGGTTTGGCAAAGCTGAAGCTTCTCTGCTGGAGACTAACCAGACACAAAGTGTTTGACTAGTGTGTGTGTGTGTGTGTGAGTGTGTATTTGCCGATGACAGGATGTGTTAAGGGTTTTTGTTGGAATCTTAAGGCTCACCATGTTGAAACCAAATGTGGCTGCGTTGACTGACAATTAGGTAGAGTTGAGGCTGGAGTGTGTGTGTTTTTTGTGTGTGTGTGTGTGGGTGTGTGTGAGAGAGAGAGAGATAGAAAGAGACAGAGAGACAGAATCTAAAGCTTTAGTGAAGGGCTGCCTTATATGATTTCCATAATCACAGTATAGGCTTTCACAGCTATGAGTGCTGTCGCACTGGGATGTATTTGAAGCCTGTAATGAAATGTGTTTCTTTTTTCAACCTAATCTTTTTTATACAGCCATTTAAACGTATTAGAGATGCACCAATGTCACTATTTGCTTGAATCTTATATGTTAACTCAAGATATGGAAAGTCAGTATTAGGTATCTAAGTATTTTCCAGCGGAAAACTTGAACTGGAACACCCCTGAAGTCTGATTTCTGACCAGGATAGTTGGAGGATCCTCACCAGTCCTGACCTCCAAATCATAGATGAAAAATCAGTGCATAATCAGTAGTGAAATCTGTAATAAAGGTTTATTAGCACTTGTGTCTCATTAAATCTGTTGTACAAAAAGTACAGTCCAACTTCTACCTGTGATCTTGTTACTCCAGTAGAGCTTGGGTGTGACAACATTCAGACCCCCAACTTCATACTTCCAAGTTAAATGGAATACAGTATAATAAACAGCTACTTGTGAGCCGCATGGTGCTGTAGAAGCTCTTATTGTAGCTTCTCATTCAAATACTGCTTTTCTGTGCCACATATTCACGGATGTGACCTTAATGAATTTAATGAATATTTATTCTCAGAATTTAGTTTGAGACTGCAGCAGTTCCTCTCCTCATTTACTGCCAGTTTTATTTTATCTTTTTATATTTCACCATGTAGTCACAATCACTGTCCTTTTTAATGACCCTCCCTTAAACACTCGTAGACCAAGCTGTGACTAGACACACACGGGCTCTTCTGAAAAGTACATGTAACGCATCTGCCTGTGGGAGACTTACACATCTGGTCTGGATATCAAATTGTTTAACTCACTGGACTTAGTGTTCCTTCAACTCAAACAAATAATAAAATTAAATCAACCTGTAAGAAGCCTTTAGTCAATAACAGACTCATGCAAACAGGCGGACTGTTTCAGTGAACAGACTCCTGAATAAATCCAGTCTGTACCCCCACCGCTGGAATACACACTGAACGTTATCCTTAAAATACACATAATTATATATTTAACCGTCTTGTATCATAGAAACAGTGCTGCTTTTGTAAAGTGAAGGGTTGGTTCAGATAAACAGGATTTTTTTTTTCTTGTCCAAAAGAATGCAGATCTGCATCACTCCGAAGGACCAGCAGCAAAAGAAACTGGAGGAAAAGTGAAATTTGCCACATGAAACAAGCTAAATTTAGCTCAGCTTGTAACTGATTGGTCCGAGTTATCATAGTTGCCATAGTAAAGGCACTGTTTGTCATGAGTTTCTTTTTTTTCTTTGGTGAGATTCACCAGCCCCCCGTCCCCCTATGCTGAGTAATGAACACTAGAAAAAGGTTAGAATAAATCTGTGTTTAGCAGACACACCTTAGGCTCATGGTAGTTGGTAGCGGTGGGTGTAGTGGGGATTGTGAAGGGAGGGCTGGTGACTGGGGATGGCAGGGGTAGCCTTGGCAGTCGCAAACGATCTTTCAGAAAGTGTTGGTGATGAAATAGCCCTTGATAAATGTACTGAAGACATGTCCCCAGTTTAGCCTGCATAAATGATGCCTGTGATGGTTTGAATGCTAATAACTGTGTAATGTGGCAGAATACAGTTACCTTTCTTGGACAGAACACACAGCAATGTAGCTGTAATCTGTGTATAATTAACGTAAACGAACAGTCCCCCAGACTGTGAGGTATGTAACGGAACGCGTCCTCGCCCTCTCGTGTATGAAAGATGAGTTTTGGTGCGCGGGGCTTTCAGCCCGCTTGGCTTTTATGTGTTGGGAAAATGAAGTCTGATGAGTCATGTTTGAGTGGTTTAACAGTGAGTCAGCATTAAAAGCATGTCTCTCCGAGCTAAACATTCGCCCTTTAGATTGCCGAGTTCTCCAGCTCGTTACCGTGACAACCCGAGCTGAAAAAGTACCGTTAACTCTTGAGTGCGTCTGTGACGGCCACTGCCTCAGACCACGCAGAGCTTCAGCGTTCACACAAGAGCGAGCCCAGCTCTCCTTCTCTGGCTCATCACTGTCAGAACAAAACCTCCTATCTTCAGAGAGATAGCTGTACATGACAGTGAAACCTGTACTTTGAAGTACTTTGAAACCTAAGTGAGTGTAGAACATTGGAAATCTGGAATTTGGCAGTTTTGTCTGCATAAATAAATGATTAGAACGTGCTCAATGTGGTTCTCTTTGAAGTTCTAGAGAATTGTTCACAATAGTGTTGCTAGGAGTGTTTATCTAAAAGCTTCCTCAGAGCTACTGTTGGCTTATGTTTTACATTAACCACCATTTCCCAAAATTACCACATTTTACATATAAGAGGACATGTGTATGTTCACTGATCATATCTGTATATTAGACCTCTCATCAACCACTGGTTTCTCTGATCACTTTGAACCACTTTGTCCACCACTGTGTGCCCATTTTGTCACTCGCTCAGGATGGCTCTGTAAGGAGCATGTGCTGAATGAGTAAAGACACTGTACTCTTGTTCTGGACCAATTTTAGCATGACTGACTCTAGTTCAATGAAATCAAATATTTGTTTCACTCTGTTTGCCTTCAGGAAGATCTGCCTGCACTGTAAGTGTCCTCGTGAGGATCATGTTGTGACGGTCATGCCTCTGGAGATGGAGAAAACTGTGACCAAGCTGATGTACGACTTCCAAAGAAACTCCACGTCGGACGATGACTCAGGCTGTGCCCTCGAGGAGTACGCCTGGGTGCCCCCCGGCCTCAAACCCGAACAGGTACGACACACACATACAAATAATAATACACTCTATGACCTTTCTGAATTTATTAATTCCAACACTGTTAAACACACACACAAGTGTGCCCCCTTATGTTGTAAAATGTCCCAAACAAGGCAAAGTGACATTAATGAGGTAGTAAAAGTGCATGAAATATTAGTCTTTGTAATACTGATATCACAAAGGGTACAATGTGCAAAGTCAATATGCATTCTTACAATTTAAATGACAATTTATTGTGAGCTGGGAACACTCTGGCCTTTCACAAACATTGTAGGTTAGTGTCATTCAACGTGGTATTTTTGATAATAATAATCTACAAAACTGTAGATTATTAGTATATATAGGTAATACTGCGGTCCCATTAACAGACTGGGGTTCAGCTCTCTCCTAAAACATCGTGCTACACCCTTAAGAGTTCTTTGGCAAGACTCCAAATGTTACATTTACAATTATTTTATCGAAGCGTTAATATAATCAGGAGACACATGTTAATGAATGGATGTCGTCCATATCAAGCAAGCCTAGAATGTTAGACATTTTGTACAACTGTATGCAAAAGTTTGGACACCCCTGATCCCCCTGGTCTTTCTTCGTAAAAACAAGTTTTCTTAGGACATCTCGCATCTCGATTATTCTTATGTTTTTCGTTTTGTTCTCCTTAAAGCCCTGTATTTTTATTACTGTAAATTAGATTGATTTATTACTGTATTTACCTGCTTATACCAAATAAAACGACAGCGCATACCAAAGGAAATGCCAGTGGATGCATTACAGTGCAGTCTATACAGGGGTAACAAAAATATTTTACATTCAAGCACTGCTGAAGCCCAAGGTAATCATTATAAAATTTATAGTACTAATATGGGGTTTACCTTTGTATTTTCTTTGAGGTTAAAATGAAAGTGTTGGAAGCAGCTGACTGAGAATCTGAGGATAACTGAGGATAATACATTCTAATAAAGCAAGAGAAGACACCAAATGATGTCTCGGCACTAAAGCTGCGTTAAGAAATTGAGCTCAATGAGGGTTGAGTCAAGATCTGGAAGATTTTTTGAAAACAAGCCTCAGACTGATCAAGTATGCAAAGCTAAACCCCCACAAAGCTGCCAGGGATCTATTGGAAGATTTGGCAGGTGAATGATGATACAGTGCTGTTACATTGAACATCTAAATGAAAGGACCTTCAGAAGGTAACTCTAACTGCGATCTCGCCGCTCAGGCAAACTAAATAGGCATGGATCCTAATGTGTCTTATTAAGTACATACTAAAAGGGTGTCCAAATTCGTGCACATGCCACATTTTATATTTTATGTCTTCCATGCAGGGGTGGCGTTGATTACTTACAAAAACAACAAAATGTGAAATTTGACCCATGGTGCTCAAACCATACACCTCACAACTGTTACAAATGATAATATGCATAGCTTTCTCTTTTGCCTAAAAGTGATGAAGGGAGCTGTAAAATACTGAAGTTAAAACTAAGCTGAAGTGCCAGCCTTTCCCCACCACCATCCACTGTGAGCCTTATTTTAGCTTTATTGCCCTTGCTTGAACAAACATGAGGAATGAGCGCTGAACTTGAGTTCAAATCCAGTTTAAAGCACGAACTTTGTTTTGAATTTAAATGTCCTTGAAAACACATCTCTTTACAACATCCCCAACCTGTTAGATACATACGAGCTCCTGGCTCCGGAGCGCTTTCGCCTCGGCTTTATTACCGCACCGCGCGCGGCTCTCTGCCTTTATTGGCTAGTTAAATCATTCATAGGTACGAGTTTCATTTTCTTCATGAACTGAGACCGGGTCTTATTACTAGCAGCATGAAGCAGGTCAATAACCAATAAGCCCTTTCCACTGTCTCCATTTTGCTTCTATAGAGGTCAGCCAGGGTTTGGCAGGTCAATTACTTTTGCTACAGCATCAGGCAAGAATCAGCTGACAAAGAATTTACTGTGACTGTAAATATTTCACGACAGCCTAATGAGATCAATTTGTAATTATATTCAAAATATAGACTTGAGTCTTCTGAATGAGGAGCGGGAATTGGTTTGAGATTGTTGAGAAAGGTTTTTGGTTTTTATGATTTGAGTGAATGTTGATCATTGGTGTTCTTGTTAGCAGTGTTGGCATGGAAATTAACTTGTGGAAGTGAAAGATTGTGTAAAATGGACTTGATTGTGTGTTTTCTGACATGCTCTTATCTAGAAAAATGGACAGAAGTAGAGGTTGGCCGATATTTAATTTTACCGATACCGATACCTAGGTTGGTCCGTACTTGCCGATAACCGATTAATTAACCGATAGTTTTTAAAATGGATACTGGATGAAGAAAAAAAACTACAACACTCCACGTAAAATAGTACAGAACTTTATTACAAAAAACAAACAAAAATACAGTACTGAATCATGAAAATGTGCTATATGAAATAAATATGAATATATGAATAAAGACATGCTTTAAAACTGAAACAAAAAGTAACCTGGAAAAACAGCCGGCGTGGATTTTTGCCGATAACCGATAGTTCCGGGAATCAACTATTGGTGCTGATTAATCGGCAAAACCGATATATCGGTCGACCTCTAGACAGAAGTTCAGAAAAATTAGCTGATGATGACCACAACTGTTTGGGATGGTAAACAGTATGTCATTCAGCTTCAGAAACCACATAAGCAAGTCTCACACTACATGTTTCGTCTCCTTTTTCGCTATATATAAATATATAAATAAAAATATGTTTAGTTACTTTGACTTTTAAAGGACATTGTTCTTAAAAATGGACAATTTCCTAAAACTGGACATTTTTTTGTTGTTTAAAAAGTTTGAGATATGATATATATTCATGAATAAAAGCTTCCTGTAGTGTTTAAATCCTCCTCTTTGGACCCAAACACACAGAAGTTTTAAATACGGATGTGCTTTTGTATTAGACAGTGTTTTAGCAGTGGTGCACTTTTCTGAGACTTAAGAACACAGTCTGAAATATGAACCATAACTCTCCTAGACCCTTCAGTTGATGAAGTGCCACCCCTGGTGTTGAATCATCAGCACTTTCAATCCAGTTCCCAACCAATAGGGGCCCGGCATTCGTGATGCTGGGACAGATGGATGTGTGGAAGTTGCCGGGATACAAGAACCGCGAGCACACAGGGTGTTATTAGCAAGCCATTAATTATTCCTCTTACTGTGCAGTCCGAACGCTAGTGTCTGCAGTTTTTACCCAGAGACACTAATAACCTCAGGCCATGAAGGATTGTGCTTGCTCACCTACGGAAAGGAAACGTTAGATGTTCGGATTTACAGCTTAAAAGCACGGCCAACAAAACAACGGTCCACATTTCTCCTCCAATTAGATGTTCCGCGGATGCTAATCCGCAGCGACTGACTTTGAAGTGTGCATAATTTTAGCGGACCAGGCAACAAGCATCACGAGCAAATTTGGGCGGCTGCTGAGAACCTAACACTCGTCTGCGCTGCCAAGAGTGCACATGATTGGTATTTAGTTTAGCGATCCAATTATGTTGTCTTAAGGGTGGCAATGGACCGTCGCCCAAAGCTATTTACACTGGTCCATTAAGCCACAGCAGAGGATTCACATGGCTGCTTTTCTCCCCCAGTGGTCTGTTGTTGATGCTCATCCAGTACGACGCTGTAGCCTCTGAAAGAAGAGGAGCGTTAGGGTTTGTTAGGTGGATGTGGGATGGTGACAGGGTAGTGGGCAGGATACTTGCCTCTGGACCTAGAGGTCATGGGTTCTAATCCTAACTTCTTGCTCCAGGGAGACTACCCCCTGTAGTTAGGGAGTGGAAGTAGCTTTGGATAAATGCTGTAAATGTAAATGTGGACACTGCAGGCTTATAATTTGTTGGACTTAGTAACACTGGAGGCAGTTTTAGCCTCAGGGCTGATGTATGTCCTAGTTGGCGGACTGCTGTCTTTCACTCTCCATGGAAAAAGGAAGTGGAATGTAGTCTGTAGCCCAGTTTTTAATGTCTCCAACCAAGAAAAAAAAAAAAGACTTTTCCTAAGATGGAAAATCTCAAAACGGAAAATGTATCAGTGGGATAGGACAACCGCCCCGTGCCCATACAATGGTTTTACAATATGGTACAACAGTTACGGGAATCATCTATAACTTTCGGGATATGGGTCATGCCTGGTCTGATACACTGTTGCCATGATTCCATATTTTAACGCATTTGCAATAACATGCGAATGTCATTGGCTCTACAATGGTGTTGACTGATAAATGATGTTATTTAAATCAATTAAATCAGAATCTGTATGACCTTAGAGTCAATCTTCTGTCTGGCCATTCTGTGCAAAGATGCCCTTTTGAATTTGGATCATACTTATTGGATATGAATGATGAATGTTTTCATGTAGTAAAGTGCCAGTAAGTAATACTGCTACACATTGCTATTTGTTATTAATTGCTTTTTAAAGCAATCTGAACATTCTTCAGTTTTAGTCCTGAAAACTGTCCCACTGAGACCTGTTTGCTATAATACATCATGACATTTCCATGTAGAGATTCACTGATTGGAAATTTTTCAGTCTGTTTTTATCAGGTTAATTGGCAGAAGATGGATTCCTCTGGCCAATTTTCCTTTAAGCTTTTATTGAGCTTGAAGCTCAATCTGGGCTGGAAGAACACATGAAACACATTTCCCTTGCTTTTTTCAGCAACAGTTTTTAAGTAACGTAGTTGCACTTGAACGCGCCAAACTAAAATTTCTTTCCTGTTGGAACAAAACCTTGTATATCTAATGTAATAACGTTTCAGGAGAAAGAAAGACATCTGCAAACTTTAAAGGACATTAAAGTAAAAAGGTTTTTTTTGGACCAGTTCTATCGTTCCGTTCATTATATATCTTCAAAAATGAAAATAAAACTTTGAATAACACAAATCAAATGAGGGGAGGAGGAAACAGGCTTTTGAACCCAGTGAGGCATAATTATAAAATTTTGGTACTGATGTTGCAGTAGCATTCAAATACAGCATGCGGGCTCGTGGCTCGTATTAAATACGTCAGAAAATTCCAAAATCTAAATAATATATTGGCCTGTGGCTGGTTGTGTTGGGAACCAAAGTCTGCCGATTCCAGTCTTGGCTTGTTCCACTATTGCCTCCCCACTTGTGTTCCCATACACTGACACATTTGCTATCTAACAGATCTATTTTGTGAAATGGAATATGCTTTGGTATTCATTTGAATGTGATTAATGTTATGTGTATGATATGTGTTGGTAAGGCATTAAGCTATGCAGCGAAATGCTCATTCCCTATTGGTTGATGTGACCTGAATAATTACACACAAGTCATTTTTGTTGCCCAAAACATCTTAGTGGGTCTCTATTTATTCAGTCCCTTGGCTAGTCCATGCCAGTAGAGCTGGAGTGTTCAGGTCATGGAGGGTCAGTATCCATCATAGTTTGGTCATTTCCCTGCTCAAACACACCCAGTAAACTTGGAAATTAATCTGAATTGAATGTGTAGTGCTGGACCTCCAGGACCAGAGTTGAAGACCCCGTCACCGGAATGGGAAAACAGTGATGGAAAATGATACAGTTTGGGAAATTAATTCTGTCTCACTGGGACACACTTGGATTAAATGTTGCAGTGATTTCATGTGATCAGATGATCAAATCCATATTGAGAATTTTTGGATCAATCCTCAACTCATTCTAATAAAGCCCACCTAGTGTGCCTGCAGTCGTTCTGCCTGGCATTATGAAAGGCAGCTGTGTGGACTCTTGTTTACCCTCAAGTCCGCAGCCCCGTCTCGGCATCCTGAGATGCGCAAGGCGGTTGCCAGAGCCCATGAGTGGAGGGCAGTTTGCCAGATCTCTTTCCACTGATTACAGTCATTTCCACAAGCTGCTGGTCTGCGTGGGCGAACCGGGGGTGCAGGCCCACGTCCGTCAGACCTCAGCGCACGTCCTGGCCCTTGAGTGTTATTTTTGGAAGACCAGGACCTTTTATTTATCGTTTCTCAACCGCCTTTGGCGTTCGCTGCACTTTTCAGAAATCCCTCTGCCCCGGCCCTCTGAGAAACCTCGGCGGCCTGCAGTCCGGCCAACACAAGCAGGGGGAGAACCATCAGGGCACTCTTAAAGAGACTGAATCTTCTGCAGGGGGATACCTGAGCCCCTGGAAACGAGTGGAAATCCTCCCTTTGCTTCATGGAAGGAGGCTGAGGATCCGTTCCTGAGAATTCCCAGTCGCTTTCCAGCTGGTGTGAGAAACACATACTGATGAGTTCCAGAGACAAAAAAGGCCGGAAAACACATTTATGTGTTTGATCCAATCCTGGAGGAGGCTTGGGGTGATAGTTTGCCATAAATCAAAAGTTATTAAATGTGGAACTCCAGTGTAAAACTCACAATCTGAGTAATGGAAGATTGTACTGAACTAGTTCACACAGTGATTGTGGATATCACACACGAACTGCTTACCTAAATCATCACACACTTGCCTCCACCTTGCTGGTGATCCATCCACACCCTTAAAGTATATGTTCAAATGTTGTGAAGCCACGGCTATAGTTTTGTCCATTTGTATTTGTGTTATTTTATGGGTTTGTTTAGAGACGGGTGGTTTGAACACCCGCACAGACTGCTGATCTGTGTGAAAGTGGGGGGGTCACTGTTTATGTATATACGGTATGTACTTGTGCGTGTGTATATATGTGCGTATATATATATGTGTGTATGTGTGTATATATACACTCCTTATAACTTCATTATGAAGGGGAGGAGCAAAAGGGCTACAGGCTGAATTGATGGGGCTACAGGCCAGTGATTTGATGTCATCCCTTTCATTGCTGTCTGGGAGATCTTTTATCTGCGACAGTTATAAATCATGCCTCATACAGCATCCATTTGCTCTGGTTTATGGGGCGGTTTATATAGGAGGTGCGGTGGGCAGATGGAGCTCAGTGCTATATCAGATTAAGTCATTAGCCATTTAAGCCCCCTATTATCGGGTGGGAGCTCAGGTTGTCGGGTGGTCTGGACAGTCAGATTGCCCTTTTCCACTGCAAATTTCACTTACCAAATATACTATTTTCCACTTTGCAGTTCTCTCTGTACAATGTTTAACCATGCAAGGTCTAGGTCAAAGTCTTTTGGCCTTTTGGTATTTAAACAGATACAACATTATGAGCTCTCTATTTGGTTCGCTCTGGATTGTCTTGCTATTTTCATATTATCCATCAACATAGTTAGAAAGTGAAAGAAGAGTCAGCCAATCACATTATAATATTCAGTGTGTGGGACTTATTCTGTGAGGGAAAACGTCACTTTAGGCCTTCTTGCAGTTCTAGAAACGTCACTGTGAATTGTGAATACTAGCAGAAGCCCTTTTCTGAAGAAAACACTGTAGAAATTCTACCTGCAATATAAAATATATGTTAATTCATTCATGGGTTACAAGCATTAGATAGAAAACAATGCATTTTACAACCTTCAGTTCACCTTTAACCTATTAATATTTTTTAAAAGGAAATATTATGCAGATTAAAATATTTACATGCTATGCTGTTAGCTTAGTGCTAACATGCTGCTAGCATTCCATAGTTTAGCTAGCACGTATTAGCATAATTAAATAAATCTGTTTCCCTCTGTTTATTTCTTTTTATATCTGAATGTGTGCACATTCTTGCACAGCACACACAACAATAAGGGCAGCATGAAACATATAAAAACCCACTGAAAGCTCCACCTCCTCGTTCCAATCCATTTCATCAAGATCGAAGTGAACATGCTCTCATGCCGTTAATACCAGGGGCAGATTTAAGAGCTAAAGGGGACAAAGACTGAGACGCCGTATGTATAGCCAGTGACGGGTAAGACAGGGATGAGAAAAATCATGTTGGTTCATTAATTGAATATGTTCAGCATCTCATTACTTAAATGCTGTGTTGTCATTATTCTATCAATTAAAGATGGCTATTATGATGCTCGTGACAAAACTGCTGATTGTGTGTCTGTCATTAAACCGCAGAAGACAGAGTGCATATCTTAGCAAAGTGGTTAATTACTGTAATTAAAATCAGGCTGAGCTTTACAGATAAATATGCACACATGCATGCACACACATGCACACAGACACACACACGCACACAGACACACTCACAGTCACACAGACACACAGTCTGGAGATGAAGAAGCCTCCATTGTCAGCATGGCTGTGGATGTGAAAGGCCGGATTCCATTAACTTTACATTGCTTGTCCATAAATCACCCTGACTGTTATGGGTGTGTGTGTGTGTGTGTGTGTGTGTGTGTGTGTGTGTGTGTGTGTGTGGGGGGGGGGAAGGGTTAATAAGAATAGGGAGTAAAAAGGACAGTGCTTTTAAGTTAAAGGCTTTGCATAAAAGGTGGTAAAACCACCTTTCATCCATTTGAGCTAATCATTGTTCAATTGCCAAACATTTAGCCTTACAAAGACACTGAGAAGAAATTTGATCCTCTTTGTTTAACTGTAACACTGGAATACTGCTATAGACCATAGGTAAAAGTAATAGAGAACCTCCTGACTATTGTGACCATTCAGTTTTCAGTTAATGAATGTCACCAGACTATAAAATATAGTAGATATCGATGCATTGGCTTTCAAATTTCCCATTACTCTATTAGAAATATTTCTGAGAAAAAAGTTAATCGAATATTTGAAAAAACAAAAAAAACAAAACAAATACATATGCATGTTTGTGGAAAAACTATTTTTATTCATTTCCCTTATTGTCTCTGGGGTGTAAATTTGTGGTCACACACATGTCAATTCTGCTTGTCATTCATCAAGATGGGCATCATGTTTCAAAAAACTGTACAACTGTGTAGTTTATGTAAAATAAAAATTGGTTTTAGGATTTTTTCACAAAATTGCCATATATATATATATTTTATATATATATAATTTTTATATACATACATAATAATGCAAGATGCCAGTTTATTGAGAATGATATTTAGTGTTGATGATCATTTCAGGACAAACTGAATTTTCTTGGCTTTTTAAAGTAACAGATATTATGTGTACATGTTACTGGTCTCAAAATACACCATTCGGTCTATATATGGAAACTCAATTGCATTCGTAATGTTATTAAAATCCACGTTATTTCCATAAATACATATTCAGCGTTCATTATTTTAGCCCCCGCCATTTAAAAATAAGTCCAGACTGCCAATACGACAAAGGCCATCATAACAGAAACAGAGGCTGGAAAATGGTCAAATAAATTGCAGTGCCATCCTAAATGAAACACTTGTTTTTCTTGTATGACAAAAAGCAAATGTGTTTGATTATTAAAAGTATGAGAAATGTTTTTAGCTAGTAGGACAGCAGTGTGTTGTTGGTGCTACTGTGGGTTTTTTGTGTAAGTGTGTGAGTGTAATTAATGCTTTCAGCGATGCCTCCGTTTATGTGGAGGCACGCCTCATGTTTCATAATTGTCGATAAAGTGCAGTGCTTTGTAGATGATAATTGCAGAGCTTTTGGCATCCAATTAGCAGCCTTAATGCCATGCCTGAAACAATAGGTATGTGTATTGTAAAAGTGTTTAATTGCTCAGTGTAATGGATGGTGTTGGCGTGACTCACTGTGTGTGTGTTTGTGTGTGTGTGTGTGTGTGTGTGTGTGTGTGTGTGTGTGTGTGTGTGTGTGTGTGTGTGTGTG
>JBBMFX010000128.1:14137401-14181468 GCA_037832545.1 Rhabdalestes septentrionalis
GTGTGTGTGTGTTTGTGTGTGTGTGTGTGTGTGTGTGTGTGTGTGTGTGTGTGTGTGTGTGTGTGTGTGTGTGTGTTGAACCGCAGGTGCATCAGTATTACAGCTCTCTCCCAGAGGATAAGGTGCCATATGTGAACAGCCCTGGGGAGAAGCACCGTATCAAACAGCTCCTGCATCAACTCCCCCCCCATGACAATGAGGTAGGACCACCAGACACGTGATAAGAAGGCACTGGATGAGAGAATGCTCGAACACACTCTCAAATATTGTGTAGTAAAGTTAAAATGATGTAGAAATGCATTCGTTTGGATTGATGCTCAGATTTGGGAATCTTTGTATTGAATTATAATAGACTAGAATATACTACTAAAACTACTACCATGAGTTTATTTCCCTATCCATTGACTAGAATTGATCTATAAGGTTTTAATTTGATGCAGTTTTCAAAAATAGTTATCCTCTGCATCCCTGCACCACTCACTACTGACACCAGCAGCTAGAGCTATCAGAATCCCCCAGAAGTCAATGTATGCTTATTGATTTTTTAAATTGTTATTAAAATGGAATGACTTCATTTATTCAGTTGTAAAAGTAAAGTTGGCTACAGCCTTTTCTTATACTTATAGAACAGTAGAGATAAAGTTTGACTAAATGTTTGAAAATGAACACATAGCAAATGGACAAAAGTATTGGGACACTTGACCATTACAACAACAGGGATTTTAATGACATTGCATTCAGATCCATAGACTTTAATGTGGAGTTTGGTCTTAGCTATGGCAGCTTCCCCTCGTCTTGGAAGGCTTTCCACAGGATTTTGGAGTTTCTGTGGGAGTTTATGCCCATTCATTCTGTAGTGCATTTATGAGATCAGACACTGATGTTGGATGAGAAGACCTGGCTCTCCGTTCCAGTTCATCCCAAAGGTGCTGGATGGGGTTGAGGTCAGGACTCTGTGTGGGCCAGTCAATTTCTTCCACACCGAACTCATCCAGCCATGTTTTCATTGAGCTCGCTCTGTGCACTGGAACATAGTCATGCTGGAGTAGAAAAGGTTCTTCCCCAAACTGTGCCCACAAATTTGGAAGCATGGCATTGTCCAAATTGTCTTTGGCTGCTGAAACATTAAGATTGATTTTCACTGGAAGTAAGGGACCACCTGAATTTAGTAATTCCATTCAATTTAGCAAGTTCATTCTTTTGTCCGTATAATGTATTTGATAGTTGCAGTGTGTACTAATGTGTACCTATACTAGGGACTGTCCAGGTGTATATATATTTATACGTCTTCCAGTGTTCCAGCAGAGTAAATGTACTCACATATGAGACCCTTAAGGTCAAAGAAATAAGAAATAAAATACAAGGCAGGACTCAATCCTAAAAAGTATCACACTAATGATAGTGCTTGTACCTAAAACATGCATAAACATCCAGTTCAGTAGCGTTTTCTTCTCTGAAACTGTATGAAAGTGTTTGGTCTCTCCTGATGTGCAGGTGCGGTACTGTAACTCTCTGGATGACGAGGAGAAGAGGGAGCTGAAGCTGTTCAGTAATCAGAGGAAGAGAGAGAACCTGGGCCGAGGAAACGTCCGCCCATTCCCCGTCACCATGACCGGAGCCATCTGTGAACAGGTACAGAACTGTTTACATTAACATCTGCCTGCCTCTGCCTCAGTGTCTCTTCCAAGGTCATGAATTTAGACCAGCAAACAGCATAAAAGCCCACTTTTGACTGTTGAATGACATTCTGGGCGACCCGAGCACATCCTCAGACGCACATTGGGCCCAGCAGACAAGAGAGACTGGAACAAAGCCATAAATCTAGCAATAAGTAATATGTCCTGAACAAGGCTGGGAATCCATGTGGCTTGGCTCTTGGGTGGTCCTCCCCCTCCCCCATCGCTGACATTATAGAACTGGCAGACAGAGTTCTCCTCCAAACATGTTGAGCTGGCCAATGGCGCTGCAGTAGCAGAAGTCATGTGACTAAAGCATTGTTTGATAGTGGCTGGAATTGAACTTGACCAAATTGGTGGGGAAAGTTGGGAAATCAAGCATTTTGATTAAGATATTTGAGACCTTGACAAGGATAAAGACAGGAACGGGATCAATAGTGAAACAGGGCTGTTTTCTCCTTTAGCCCAGCTGTCACTAGGATTTTCCAACTTAAGCTCAACTCTGTGTGTACACTAAGTGAATGAAAACTGAGTGTAAGCTGGATTTAGACGTCAAAGCCCACCTGATGGTCTCCAGCTCCTCATACACAGATGGCCCACTGATCTCCAACATACTTTTGTAACATCCAGGTTTACTTGGTCTTCAGCTTTGCCCAGATCTGAAGATGTGCTGTTTTTTTATAAAATCACCTTCAAAATAGATTAGCATTACTCCTAATTATTGTCATATTATCATTTACAGTGGGTTTACAGGATGCAGTTAAATATGTAAATAGAAAAGAATTGCACATGGCTAATATTTAATTTATAAATAACATGTGGCAAAAGTAATAACAAAATCAGTCTAAAGTAAGTCCATACACTTCTATTCGCCTTCTTCCTAATGTCAAGAATATGACAAACATGGCAAAAAAAAGAATTGCATATGGCTAATGATGAAATAACTAATAACTTACTAATAACATACTGCACAGGTATTTATTGGGGTTAAATTCTTAATGGCCTGTTAAAGCCAGCAATTTTTGCTTTTGTTTTGATGTCAAGAAATGTCACAAACCAAGCAAAACATGATGAATAGACATAGTTTTTAGTTTCATTGAGTATAAACCCTGATAAACTACCTTCTCTTTGACTTCCATACACAAACGTTGGATGGACTTTTGACAGAAATAATTGAATAAAACAGTAGAAGTATACACCAGGGGGACCACGGCGGGTTTAAAAAACATAAACATTCACTGATTCTTCATCACTGAGGAGAATGATGAAATGACAAATGGAATTTTAAAGAGTGACTGAATTCCTTATTTAAGCCTTTATATTCCACTATAGGGGCCTATAGGCCATAGCACCTCTAGGTTTATGGTCTTCTCGTCACTGTTATCTGATGGACTCTGTGATGGGAGGGGTTTCCTCTCCCCGTCTGTCCTCAGATAACACTATTGATCTAATCCTCCGCCCTGCTTCTGACCTCTATGTGTCACTGTGGTGGCTGATTTTACTAAGGCAGTATAATTTATGAATGTGTGACGGATTGTTAATTCAGTGGCTTTGCTGATCCCTGAACTGCGGATGAAATATGGCACATGTTTCAGCGTCTCCCCGCTGTCAGAGCTGTGGGCCGATTCGTGTCTTCTCGTCTGTGTGAGCGGCTCATTTCTATCATTTATGTCCCCGAATAATCCTGTAAAACTCATTTAACTCTATTTTTGTGGTTCATTATGCGAGCTGTAAAGTGGCTGTCTAGTGTATTCCCAGACTTTTGTTACGTTAATAACCCAGTAAACATCCCAACTGGGTTAAGACTAAACACATCCCTCCGATTCGAATACCTGTATCTGAGCAAAGGGAAATTCCAACAATTTTTCTAAATTTGTGCATAAATAAAAAATGTATGCATAAATAAATCACAAAGTGCCTCAGGGTCATTTGATGTGAAGTGCTTCATTTTAGAAAAACCTCAGAATCGTTCACAGTGGTGATGAATGTAACCAGACATACTGCTAAAATTCTGAAAGGGTTTAAATATGCTTTAAACATTTACATAAAAGATTTCGGCCTACTGAAACCTTCAAACAGCATCAGCAACTAGCGTTGCCAGATTGACCTGGATCCCCAGAATAGAGTTTATATTTATTGCTTTTAGAAATAGTGGTTTCTATACCTTGGAGCATTTCAACTAAAATGCAATAAAAACAAAATAAATAAAGAATGCTAATAGTACAAATATAATGGCAGTAATAATATAATTGTGTATGTTAATTTTATTATGTTTTTAAGGAGTAAATTGGCTCAGCCAATTCTAATACTTAGAATTCTAACATTCAAGGTAATATTTGACAGAAAATGAACCAAAGTATTTCTAAAACCCATTCGTGGTGGATGGAGACAAGCAGGATGTTGTAAGTTCTTGAAGAAAACATTTTTTTAACACATTTCTCACTATTTTGGCCCAGACATTTCATTCAAACACCAGAGGACATGAGTAGGTTCACTGTCTGGTTTGGATAGTAGATAAAATGGGGGGTTATGTAAACAAAATGGATCCATTCACCGCCACTGTAAAGAAAATGTCTACAGTTATTTCCTTGAAGTTATATTTACTATAGTACAATTATTACAATGATTATTTTATATCAAACCACCCATAATTCCTTTTTTCAGCGATAATAGCTCATAATTGTGTAAGATACGCCAGGTTTACGACTACTACCACAGTAAAATCTCTTTCTTTTTTGTTTATGCCTAACAGCACATTCTGAGCTCAATTGTTTTCAGGCTTAAGCATCTTTAGAGTTTCACGATCAGACTTGATTGACTGATCTGAAATAATTAACAGTTGCTTTTAAATCAAATGGGATCTTATACAAACATGATGCTGCAGATTGTGGATAATATCTGTTTATGTCGGCTCAACCACAATGGAGCAAATAGAGCGTAGAAATGAAACAAAGGACTGGAACAGCGTCAGAAGTCGTATTAACCAAAACTCGACCCATCAAAATGCGCCTGGATGCACTCAGATCTCCATCAAATGGATTAAATCAAGACATCCTTTGTGTTGGGATTAAATAAATGAATGATGTTGACATTAAATAACTCGTTCAGCCTTAAAATGAATAACAAACAAGAGATTTACGTCCTCACATTTCAGCACCGGTAAATAACTCCTAAATAGTAAAATATTAATAAGTACATTAAAAGGTCTTGTAAAAAAAAAAGCCAGATCATTTTGGATGCCAATTTGAAGTACTAGCACATTTCCCTCATCTCAAAACACTTTCATGAGTTCCTGAACAAAATAAATCAAATTCTTGGTATGAAGAAAGTGTAGTGAAAATGTTCCTCAAATAATTAAAGCATTTCATTAACACTGAGGCTAAAGGACTTCAAAGAGGCCTGACATTACTGTTTTAGAGAACTGATGCTTGTTAAAATGAGACTTTATTCATATTTGTGTAGGTTAAGGTCAGTGCATGCATTTGCATGTTATGCTGTGGTAATAAAGTTACTATTATTTAATAGAAATGTTATATGTAGGTTTTGATCTAACAAGATATTAAGCTGCACTCTTATTTTGGTGATTCATTGTAGATGCTGACATTGATCTTAAATGAACATTCATTAAAATATCTTGTCATTTCATTTGGATAATATAGGGTGAAATGAGGTGTGACTTTAACTTGAATTCAGTTGTAAGCTTACTGACTGGATCAGGTTAATGGGGGCTGTGTGGATAAGTTTTATAATCTGCTACCGCTGTCTTCCTTCCCCCTCTCCGCAGTGCGGCGGCCAGATCAACGGCGGTGACATCGCCGTGTTTGCGTCTCGCGCGGGTCACGGTGTGTGTTGGCACCCTCAGTGTTTTGTGTGCAGTCTCTGTGATGAGCTGCTGGTGGACCTGATCTACTTCTACCAGGACGGAAAGATCTACTGCGGCCGACACCACGCAGAGAGGCTTAAACCACGCTGCTCAGCCTGCGACGAGGTAAGAGCGGCAAGCATCTCACACACACACACTCATGAACTCTCACACACATCCATACAGTGACAGTTTGTCCTAATGTACCACCTGCGAGTGTAAATTTGTCATACGTGAACACACAACAGCGCACAGTGTGAACCGCGTGAAATACTTTTCGCTGCATTTAACCCATTTAACCAGTTCAACCAAGTGAAGCAGCAGGCAGCTCGGAGCAAAGTGCTCAGGGAGCAGTGGGTGCCATGGTGGGATTCAAACTCACCACCAGCTGCTGGGATTCAAGGCCACCTGCTGCTCCTCAAACCTTGGCTCAAAACAGGCTACTGATATTAACCAGCCACTTTTCATCTTTTCATCAAAACACAGTTAAACTGGCCTAAAAAGAGGAATTAATTATATAAGGTGAAGAAAAGAGAGCTGTTATATTAAGCAAAGCACTACAGTGCTTGAAGTTTCAGGTACTAATATCAGCATCGAGTTGGACAATACTGGCATTGCATTTGAATGTGTGAAAATCAAGTGACAAATGAAAAATGTCCATCCAAAAACAAAATCTCTCCTGGTATTTATTTGAAATTTGAAGATGATAGATGTGAAGTTTGTTTACGTTTTAACTCAGCGCTGAGACCCGATATTTCCAGAGAGGTTGTCCTGAGGCAAGGCGATGCAATACTTCATCTTTAACAGAGTGTTAAAGTTCACAGTGCATCAGTACACAGTACTTGCAGCTTTTCAGTGCACCATTTATCACTAGTGGTTCTCAGACTGGGGGCTGTGATCCCCTGCGGGTCATGAAAAGTTTCAGAAGTGTCACTTAATGTATGCAAAGGGGGCCTTGGAGTGAAAAAGGTTTAAAACCGCTGCGCTACGGTGAAATGCCAGGGACGAACACCTTCTGTCTTTGTGTTATGTGTGAAACATGTATGTGAGTTTTGAAATAGTCTTTAAATGCACTTCTCTCACTCTCATGTATGTATTTCAGTGAACATGTGGAGGGAATGTGCAGGAAATAAATGGAGAAAATCAAGCTTGTTGGCGATTTCCCTGCCACGGTTCCTTTGCCCTGAACATCCTGAGTAAATCAGATATTACCATCTGATGCACTTTGAGTTCTTATTGGATTTGCATTAAGACATATGGCCTACAGGGTACATCTGTTCCCATTGTACAGTTTTACTATTACATTTTAATAGCTCTTAAAGGGCTTAAAAACAGCAACATGGGTCCTCAGGTTACAACAGTCTCGACATATGATATTTCGAGTTAACAAAACCCATTCACACTCAACATACGGACAACGTTGGTGAACTAGTTTTGTTGTGTGCAGCGGAAGAATATGCAATAAAGCAGCGAATGAGTGAGAGAGTTTTCCTTTTTCTTTGGCTTAGTTGGGGTTACATCACTCTCATAGGAACGGATCTGTGTCATAACTCCAGGACCCCCTGTACACTGAGTTGAATCAGGTTTTAAATCAGGAAAAACAACATTTATTGTGTACAAACTGACAAACCGTACTGCACACTAAAATATGTATTAGGAAGTCTATTGGCAGCAATAATGCTCTTTAATGATTTAATATAGATCAGTGTATTAAATGATCTATTAAATGGGCTCTCCGGACCCACATGCATGTATGATGAATTTGAGTTGTAATGTGGCCAACTTTTCTGAAGTACATGCATTTTTAAACACAGAATATTAGAACTGGAAAGACCCAGCTTGATAAATAGCTGAGCTAATCTAATAGCTTTCATGCATAATTCAGATATATGGACCTTTGTCCTGATTGTGACTGCTGTGCTTTTTGAATGTGGAACCTACAGTATTCAATATTCAACACCGATTTATCAGATTTATTACCATGTTTGTTGAATTTGTTGTAGCCATATCCATTATCTGGTGTTCTATGGATAATTTATGGCTTTTTGCTGTGCTAGCTTAGGGCTAAAACTGTTGCAACTGCTTCCATTGTCTGTTGTGTCATTTAGAGAATGAAGAAAGTGAATGTTGCTAACAGTGAATAAAAGTGAACAGGCAACATTTAGCATTAGGCAAATGCAGTCATAAATAATTTGTGAAGTAAGCATGTTTGGTCAGGCTATACCTTTAAGTGTATGGAGGTGGGCACTTTCCCATTCATCGTTTAGTCAATGATCTAGTGGCATTTCCATCCATCACTATCTCTGACGTTCTTTCTCTTTACCTCACTCTTTCTCTTCTTTCCTTTTCTCACTAATCAAAACATCTCACAGGGCTTCTCAGATTATTACACCATAGTTTCTGCTTTTTATTCATGTTTATCTGCATCAGCAGTTTGGCCAACAATTCCCATATCAGTGTCTGTAGACACTGTCTGTAGTCGCTGCCTGTGCGTCTGCCAGTCAGGGTAAAATTTTACCTTATTTCCTGTTTCGGTGAGTTCCATGTCATACCCTCATTGATCTTTACAAAAAAAATTTTACTTTCACATGGGCGTTGCATCACTGGCTGCTGACTGCTGGGTTAAATTCAGAGAAATAATTTCACATTGTTTACACGCTTTGCTGTGCTGTGCTATATACACTGTACATACACACACATATTACACACACAAGTTATTATTTAAATAAATGCAAACAAACAAAACTATTTCTCTATAAAGGATATCATGCTATTACTTGAAAACATTTTGTGTGCTGGTTATTTTCTGTATTAATATTGTTTGTATGTGTTCTAATATTAATATTTAAAAGCATACACTGCTCATTCAAACAGGTTTTAAGACATTTACATGCATGTGTGTGTGTGTGTGTGTTTTCTCAAACACTAAAGCATCTCTCTCTCTGTCTCAGATTATATTTGCGGATGAATGTACGGAAGCAGAAGGCAGACACTGGCACATGAAACACTTCTGCTGCTTTGAGTGTGAGACGGTTTTGGGCGGTCAGCGTTACATCATGAAGGAGGGCCGGCCGTACTGCTGCAGCTGTTTCGAGTCGCTCTACGCTGAATACTGTGACTCCTGTGGGGAACACATAGGTAAGAGCCCCATACATCACTGCCATCTGAACATCCTCACACCACTGGTCCACCTGTCTAGGCCAAGCAAGACAAATCTCCTCCATTCAGCCTTCAGGAGAAGGAAGGCTGCAGAAACAAGACACCTGTGAGACAACTGACCTGGTTCTTGCCTTTAAGTAGGACAGTAAGGGCAAAAGAGGGGAATGGGGGATAAGACAGTGTGTTATCATTATCATAAGTTATGTCACATTACACTTTCCTCAGTGTATCGTAAGAACCTTGGTCTGTACTTCTAGAAGAACTGTAAGTCAGCCCTGAGGTATCAAATTTCGACAGAGAGCCTGTAAACTGTAACCACTCTATAATCACTGTATAAACGGCGTGTAACACGAAGGTGAACAAGTTTATAAACCCATTATTACATTCATGCTTTTGACCAACCATTTGTTTTTCCTACTGCTTCTTCTTTGAGTTGTGTGTTTTGCTTTTGTGAACAAATATGGTTGCATATATTCTAGATATATATATACTGTTTATCTAATTATTGGTATTTTGTATTATTGATGCTTGAGTGTATTCTACACCTTTGTCAGTTTGGGAACTTCAGAGGTTTTAAAGGAGGAACATCACTGTCAGAACAAAACCTTTTATTACTAGTATAGTAATATTATAAAAGAAGGAAAAATTTTCTTAACTTTCAGTGTAATCAATGTGAATTTCCTCCGGGATCAAAAAGGATTTCTGATTCTGATTCTAATGGTCCATTCATCACATTGTAAACGGGTGGAGGTACATTTTCATTAAAAATGAAGAAACAATGAAAATGGTTTTGTTCTGTCAGCAAAGATTTAATGAATACAGACTGGTTTGAAGTACAAAAGCTTTTGCTAGTGGGCTCTCATCTGGCTGACAAAAGCATTGATTGTGATGGTAAACAGTACAGAAACAGCAAAAAATATTAAATGTGTCCAGGAGACCACTATAAACCCCAAGATCATTTTTCAACCAGAAAAAAAATCCTTCAAAAGGGGGGTGAACACAAAAACATTTACACTAAAATATCCATCTATTCTTAAATGAAATGAACCTCAGGGAAAGCACCAGAGATTTACAGATGCTCCATTCCAACTGTCCAACAGCACAGTGGGCTTGTTCTTCAAAAAGAATGGTTTAGAAAACATACCAGATGTGTCTATTCCAACAAAGGCAGAGGCTTTTTAGAAGACAAAAGCCCTTAATTGTATAACCTGGTGATATTTCCTGGTGTTTCCATTACACTGCTAGCCCCCAGCGTGTCGCAAGACCGCCCCGCATCCCATAATAACCTGTCTTGTTGGCTCATTGGTTTCCACTCCGGCATCAGTTCCAGCTGCATTTTGGCATGTCACTCAGGACAAATTCAGACCGTAATAATTTTTTGTATGGGATGCAGAAACTGCACCAGGGAAACTGATTAGAAACGGAGTGCGTTTGGAACAGATGTTGCCCATTAGACTGAGGCCGCCTGGCCCATGTAAATGGAACTATAATTAAAATGTAATGTATTTGTGTAGCGCAAGGCGTACAGCATAATCAGTTTACTCCAAACACTTCTACACCTCTAGGGAATCAGACTGTTTTCTTTTACATTGATATTTAGAGTTTGTTTCCTTCACTTTTCCAGCCCAAATGTTCTAATAGCTCATTAAACATGGTCATCAGCTGAGGGATGTCCATAATTTTATATCCATTTGCATGGACTGTGTACTTAATTATATGTTCTTGTAGTACATTGCACTGACAATGAAGTGTTTCATATTCTTTCATAGTGACTTTCTAGCAAATTCCACATGTAAAATCTCTTCTAGAAACACAAATGTGACCTTGATTGAACATTCTGGCACTTTTGAAAGGAATCCAACAAAATTTCTCTGCTTAATCATCTCTAAGTGAGATATTATGTAAATGGCAATGTTGAAAAATGGCAGGGTTTATATATTATGTAGGACCACTTTGTAAGCACATGCATTCAAAAAGTAAAGTATGAATTATTATAATTTAGTAATATTTGATTGTTCTAAAGTGTGTTTGTTGCACCCCTGTTCTCCTTAGACTTTCGTAATAGATTGTGTTTTTTCAACACAGGTATTGACCAAGGCCAGATGACCTATGACGGTCAGCACTGGCATGCCACTGAGGCCTGCTTCTGCTGTGCCCGTTGCAAGAAGTCCCTCCTTGGCCGCCCCTTCCTGCCTAAACAAGGTCAGATCTTCTGCTCACGGGCGTGTAGTGTGGGTGAAGACACCAACGGCTCTGACTCCTCGGACTCAGCCTTTCAGAATGCCAGGACCCGCGAGGCCCGTCGCAGCAGCTCAAAATCCAGCAAAACCCACAGCAGTGGAGGGGGTGGAGGTGGCGGAGTTGGCAACAGCTGCTATTCAGCCGACGTCGACCCACTGTCCCTGCAGATGGACCTCCTTAGCCTGTCCAGTCAAACCCCCAGCCTGTCCAGAGAGCCCCCAACCTGGAAGAACCAGAGCGAAGTGTATGGCTATGAAAGTCGTAATGAGCCCTCCCCCACACCACTCCAACTGCTGAGTCAGTGCAACATCCGGACGTCCTATTCCCCAAACCCTACCCCCGTTCACCCTCAGGACAACCGGCCCAAAGATCTGGTGCCGCCCAAAAGACCTCCCATATCTGCCCTGAAGGGCCATTCCTTTAACGAGAACTGGTTCCAACCAGAGCCAGAAGACTATTACCCGCCCAAGCTGAAACCACAAGCTAGTTTTAACGAGTTGCCTCCTAACGGCTTTATGGACAAGCGCTCAGTCAGCTTGCACGTGTTCCAGAGAGAGAGGGAGAGGGAGGTTGGGCCACAGGTGGGCCGAAGCAGGAACCCCATCAGCGCACTTAGCTTTAGCGAACAACTCACACCACTGGAGCAAACTCCTCGTGGGTCAATGGAGTCTTTGGCACTATCCAACGCTACAGGTATTCACCTACGCTTACTGAATGCTCCATAACTCATATAATATACGTCTGATGATGGGTCATGTTAGCTGGAAACTGTTTTTGAAAAGGTTTCATTTTAATAACCAACAAAGATATGAAATACATTTTCACTAGGTTTGCATCAACTTAACATGGGATACAGTGTCATCTGTCCCATTCTATTGCTATACAATAGTTATATGCTGAGTTTGGATACTGATGTATTTGAGTTTGGATACTGATGTATTTGAGAAACCATGACCATCTCTAATAATTTAGCAATGAATAAACATTTATTGCTTAATGGTTTTAAAATCTCCTTTTCTTGCACACAGGGACATCTGCAGATGGTGGTGGTAAGAGGCAGGAGCACCTGTCTCGTTTCTCCATGCCAGACCTGAGCAAAGACTCTGGCATGAATGTTTCTGAGAAAAGCAATATGGGCACGCTCAACTCTTCAGTGCAGTTCCACAGCTCCGAGTCTCTCCGCAGCCTCACCACTGGACAGCCTTACCTGGAGATGGAGCCACCTGGGCAGGTGAATTATCCGCTGCCGTACACACAGGAATCACTCGGAATCACTGCCCTGCCACCTGGCTTTACATACCAGGAAGAGGACAGAGCAAGTTTGGTCAGCAATGCTAACAACTCACGTCTGCCACCCATGAGTGAACGGACTCACCGTCGCGCTGTTGAACTGGAGGAGCCGCGGCGGAAGCACCACCATCATCGCTCGCGGCGTTCCAGGCGTTCCCGTTCTGAAAACGCCCTCAACCTAGCAGCCGAGAGGCGCCCAACAGTTCCAGAACGGTCGCAGCCACGAGTCCGCGAGGATTACGATAGGTTTCCTTCTCTTCGTGGCCAAAGAGACCCTTTGAATGGCCGGTCAAGGCCGCAGCCCTTCAGGCCATGCCCCAGAACGACCTCTGACCTCACACTCCAGAACCCTACTCCGCACCGTCACTTAGGCCACTATGCCTGGGACCAGTACGAATACGATGACGACTGGTGCTCCACCTGCTCCTCTTCCTCAGAGTCTGAGGATGAGGGTTATTTCTTGGGTGAGCCCATTCCCAAGCCGGTCCACTTGAGGTACATGAACAGTGAGGACATGCTGCACAAGTATAGCTCGTCAGGCCTCTCAGGTTCTGGTCACATGGGCACCCGAGGACAGTTACACACTCGCAAGCGCAGGAAGAGCAAAAACTGTATTATATCCTAGTACCGAACCCTGATGCACTCCCTTGCACAATAAGAATCCACCTGTTCCACATCAACGCTTTTCAGTATCGTGAAGTTGTTAATGAGTAATATGCAGTAATTACAGTGTCCCCAGAAGCTTTTGCATGGTTTTTCCCTTTGATATTAGTTACATGATCAGACTATTACATGTCATACAAGGCTTACCCCTGCTGTCTTGCTGGAGCCAATGTGCAATTGCGCTTCATTTAACCAGTTCATAGTCCGCACGGTTTTTAGTATGGTGTCACTTTTTCTTTGCAGCATTTGTATTATGGGGAAAAATTACAGTTTATTCAGTAACTACAAGGTGTATATTAATAAATGAATTACTAAATTCACTAAGTTAAGGATGTAAAGTAAATAAAATGTAAATGTATCACATATTTTTATATTTTGTATTAATAGAATCATTTATGTATTAAGTATAATGTAGAGACTGGGTAGGAACGCATGCATGTTGATTTGCTGTTTTTATTGTTTGTTTTTTGTTTTCTTGTATTGGAAATTAAAAGAGTATTTCGATGAGCGTTTTGATTGACAATCGTTGGTTCCTCATCACCAGAGCATGCTGTGGTCTTTGACTCAGATTAGTCAGGGGTACACTTGCCATCTGCTCAATGAATAAATGCACCAGGATGCTGAGTGACGAAGCATCATATGCCCACTCTCACCAAAGGGCTGTCTTTATGAAAATTCAACGATTAATTTAGCTCTGGGATTCACAGTTAAGTTCGACTGTAGGATCCAAGTGTTGCTGGGGGGGTTTCACATAAAATCGCTGAAACTAACATTCGTGAGTGTTTTCTAAACCCAAGACCAGATCAGTTTTACCCAAGCTGGAAACTCCTCAAAGAATGAAGCTTGCAAAACTAAAGCTAATGAAACGTCTTAGCGATTTCAAAGCCTCAAAAGGCGAAATTGAATACTCGAATGTGTCCTTCGTGAGCCATCAGGCTCGTATACCATTTTAAATAGCCAGCTAAATTACTCGCAGTGTTTAGAATCAAATCAATAAGCCATGTCACAGCTCTGAAAAATGAGGTATTTTAACTGTGTACCTACACCGCCGACTTGACTAAAGGTGGTGAGGCACTGATGCCTTTGACAGGCCTGAGGCATTAGCGGCTTTGCGCCGGCCTCTGCGGAATGCATGTCCTTCGGGTCCTCAGATGTACTTTGCGGTGGTCGAAAAAAAGCCTTGAAAAAGAGCTTGTGTCGGGTTGGCGATGTTATTGTAGAAACAGCTGCACAAACATGTGAGCTACATTAGGGCCTGCTGTAAATGACTGGGAGCGACTGTGTATGGGTCTCTCTCTCTCTCTCTCTCTCTCTCTCTCATTTGGTTCAAAATTGGCGTGACCATATTTAGTTGCAACATCACAATATTCAGTACTTGCCAATTCTGAGAAAATCCCAAATACCAATCCCAAATTCTTAAAAGAGTGCCAGTTTCCAAGGAAGTGAAATCAAGTTCCATGAAGAATTTGAGCTCACCTTTGTTTGGAATCACACATGGTTCTATGTTTAAAAATGTTAGGATCCTTACCTTCAGATCACTGCAACAGTACAGCTCACACAATACCAAGGAAACAATATCAATACCATTTCAATTATCATTTTTTAACATTTTATCTGTCTATCTCTTTCAATTTTGTTATCCAGGTCTTGATCAGAATGTTAATCTATTAACACTTGCATGTGAGATTCTTGAAAACAATGCATGCGTTTATACCAAAACATTTTATATTGAAATGATGAGGTGGGAGTACTGTGAGGCTCTAGAATCACTCGCAGTTCAGCTGTGTGGCCTCTTTGTTTAACGACAAAGGCTGATCTGAAATCAGTCGCACAGAACAAATGACAATCCTTGAGCTTTATAGTAAATGAAGAGACGTGTTGAGCGGTGATGAGAGTGGAGATGAACCTCCTCATCACCATTCTCCTCTCCTGCTAGAGTATTGATCAGTGGATTCAGGGCTGACCCAGCGTGGCTAATTCAGCACGCAAAGCTCATCAGAGCTGCACAGCTCACCGCTTCCTTATTTTCTTGGTTCACCCTCAGTGTTTAGCTGGGTTGCAGCTGATTGCGTGTGAAGCATTTTGAACAAGTGAACAGAGAAAAAGGCTTTGAAAGGAAGCGCTGCCCGGCCTGTGTTCCTTCATTACGTCTAGACCTCAGCCAGATACATTCCTGTTTATTCCTCCGTCGTGTAATGAATTCTCTCTGGAAATCATATCACCCCCGTAACTGAATTATAGACATAAATAGTCCAGCAGCAGTCATGATGTCTGAGGTGCCACTAAGGAAACCTTAACACCGTAACTAAATCATAGCCAACGTCTAAGCTTCTATGATCAAGGCAATATGAAAGTGACTTTAATCAGTGCGGGCCTCCCTCCAAAACGCACCGTGCCAAATCTTCTGGTAAAGAACGTCTTTGCACCAAATTGATCTCGGATCTGAAGAGAGAGTATATGATTTGCATCTTTAGTTATCCATGGTCCCGCATTCCAGCAAGAAAAAATGAATGTAGGATAATGTGGCAGTGCTACTGGAAAGAGGATGTATTCCAGAGATGCACACCCACAGCAACACAGTGGTAGAAATGGTATATTACAGGTATGCATGAAGAAGAATGGCAAAAAATAATCAATTACCATGAGATAAATATGCAAGACCCAGGGCAATGTAGTTTAATGGATAAACAAATCCAGTCCATGAGAAGACACTTGGCCTCTCTTAGGTGGGTATGTACCCCAGCACTCAGTATGATGCCAGACAGGTTTGGTGTCTGTAACAGAATTGGTGGTTAGTGTTCTCCTCCAAGTGTGTTGAGCTGTCCAAGAACAATGCGTTGCCTGTAGAAAAGTTCGTCACATGACTTCATCATTAAATAAGATATGATTCAGGTGATCAGTAATCAGTCCCTCATAAAGCAGAATGAGGCGCTTGTTTAGTAATTTAACAGACTCAGGCATGGAAAGGTTGTCACACTAATAGAGATAAATTGCAGTTCTCTCTGTTATTTCTGGAGCTGTGTATATATATATAATAGTAAAGCCTAAAGGCCTAAACTTGGGGACACTAGCAAGGAGAACACAGACCCAATTGACTGAGTGTAAGTAAATGAGAGAAATACCTAAGTGCTAACTGCTGTTTGTGAGCATATTTATTTATATAAAAAACAAACTGTCCTGTCGATTGTCCTCTCAGGATGGTTCAAGAAAGCTAATCTCCGTCCACAAATACTGACTCCAGCTGTGGCCAGTTTATGTAATGCCCTGAAAATGGCAAACAGGATACTCCAGCCACATTACTTTGCAATAATTTTGCACATTAATATGCTTGTGGTGGTCTAGCAAGAATAATGGCTCTGTCCATCCTCAGCGACTGGCCTGCATGTTCAGCAGTGTTTTCTGATGTGTTTGTGCGCAGTTGCATTTTTGCTCCCCATAGAGCTTCTTTTACATCTTGCTGAAATCTGCAACTATGGGCCTTCACAGCAAAACTGCCTCAGAATCCTGCTGAAAGCTCTCAGGCCTAAAATAGCTTGATTTAATTATTCACGACTATAGGATTCAGGAATGTCTGGCCCTCATGACGATAACTCAGGAACTGGAGTCTTGTGACTGTAGTGGACAAAGTGTCCTTGCTCTGCTACTTATCATGTGCATTCAATTAGAACTCGTGGGGAGGAGACTGACCTAAGATCAGTTTTGGGGTTTCATTTCATAGTTGGCTAAGATTTTGGGTGCCGGTTTGTTCATAAAGCATAATTTTGCCCAAATCTCTTACAGGGAATTAAATTTCAATGATAATCAGAATTACAGTTTTTTTGCTGTCCTGCAACAGCCATGTGATAAAAACATACTTATCAAGAGTAAATGCATTTCATATATGCAGTGGTACAAAAAAACCCACTATATTTTCAAATTTTTAGCCCTCTGTGTTCAGTTCCTGCATTTTCTTGTAATATCACATTTTAGTGCACCACTTTTAAAACTATTAATTTAGCCACAGGTGGTTTTCCACCCACAGTCTCGCCCTAGCTAGGTGAATGAATGCTTCCTCCTTATCTTTCCACAGAGTCACTAATCCGCCAAACACACTAACGTCCAATTCTGATACATCACATTAACAGATCCCTGCCCTGGCTGGTGAATGTTCTATGGTGTTCTAGGTCAGTGTGAGGGTGTTGCTATTCTATAGTGTTCTAGGTGGTTGCTGAGACTGTGGCATCAACTTTTTAATTTTAGATGACACTAAACCCCATCCTTTATATCATGGGTGCCAGAACCATTATGGAATTCCCCCACATTTCATAATCATTTGCATAATCATGGTCACACACACACAATTTTTGTTTATGTCATTTAACTTTTCCCCTCCTGGACAACTGGCGAGATGTAGAGAGCTGTGCAACCCCTCTACTTTTTAAATCCAAGACTACCACCGAGACATAGATTGACATATCAAGATGTAGAGTCCTGCACTCCCTCTCGACAATAAAAAGGTTTCTGGCACACTTTGCTTTGTACCATATAATGGGCATCAAATGGTCCAACAGAACGGTTTAAAATAATTGTTCCATAAATACAGAGTATAGTTACTATTTTCCCTTCTTTAGCTAGCTTTTCAGAATGAGTTCTTTTTATAAAAGTGAAAAAGCAAAAGAGCCCAGACTGAGCTGTACTGATGAAAGCTTGCCTGCTCTGGTTTGAGAGAACAGCACAGCGTGTTTCCCATGTCACCCTGCTGCTGATGCTTTTGTACTAATTCCGGCTGACAGCGGTGCCCTTTGAGCCAGTGCTGTTTCCATCTTTACATCTCCAATTAGTGACTGTATTCCAATTGTGTGTGTGTATGTGTGTGTGTGTGTGTGTGTGTGTGTGTGTGTGTTAGTGCAGCAGGGGCATTTGCAGGATATGTACATTTCAATGCCATCCCAAATATAATTCTTTACCCAGTGAGGCACACAGAAGTCAGTAAGAAGGCAGAGCCACAAATGACCATTTACTCTGAATACACTTGGCTATTCTATTCTGCGGTGGTCTCTTCTTTTGTCGTCCCCTCCTTCCATTCAGTGCGTGCTCAGACACCCTGAGGTGCGGTGTTTTGTGTGAAATGGTCCCACATTCATTCAGGACCCCTGCCGGCACGTGGGTCTGAATTGTAACACAGCCGCGGTTAAATGGAGGCCATTCGGGGGGGGCTTGTAATCCGCAGGTTCAGAAGGTCTCCAGGCTGATTTACATTCATGGAGTTTCTGTATCATTGCCTTGCTAATCCCAGAAAGCTGGGAGGATCTGGGGAGTCTCAGCTGCTGCCGGACTCTCAATAGGCTGCCACAATAGTGCGTAATCTACAAAGAAATATCACCTTTTTTTTAAACACTTATTGATTCCTTTAGCTTCCATGTTTTCCTCATAGATTTTTGCAACCTGGGACTAATAAAATGTCTTATTTAACTGTAAGTGTTCAAGATGTGGCTTGTAGATATAATTTTTGATCATTTTGATCATTCTGAATCAGAAATCTTTACTGATGCTTGAGGAGATTGTTTCCAAGCATCCACTGTATGTTAATGAGGGAGATAACTCTATTTGTTCTATTACGAAATGTTAGTGCTGATAGAAAACCATTTGTTAGATGTTATTTTGCCATTTTTGTCATATAAATGTCAAAACAAACAGAAATGCTTAACTCACTGTGTCATTCACAGTCACATATTATGTAATTTATGTGATTTGTTGATACTATTACACTGTACACAAATGTGGACTTTGTAAATGTTAGATTTTGTTGTTAATTTATCCTCACCATCCTCACCAGTCGGCCCTTCCATATTTTATTTTACAGGTTTCTCTCACGTTGCAGCCTTCTCTCCTGCCGTCCTCATTCAATTTTCCCATCCTTTTTGCATTCTACCCCTCCCTCATCTACAAACAAATTCCCCCCACACACTCACAAACAAAATCAACCCCCCTAGTCACCAATAATAATCACCCACTGTGACTGAACACCACCCACCTAGCCCACCTCCCCTAACTTCTTTATAACATCGGGAGAATTCTTCCTTTCCTCACACTCAGAAACCCGATCAGTCTGGAGACTGGACCACTGCCACAAGCTTCTGGCTGGCCTTACTCTGAAGGCCACCAGGCCAGATTCAGAATGCAGCAGCACATCTGGCCTTCAGTACACCACCATCCTCCCACACCCACTACTGCAGACCTTCACTGGCTTCCTTAGGATTGAAGATTATTCAGTTATCAGCAGCTGTGTACATGTGCGAGGCGTTTCTCCACGGACCATGGTGCAACATGCAGGGGGTCCTCGGGTTACAACAGTCTCAGCATTAATAAAGGGAATATACACTAACGCTGTGTATGAGTGAGGGAGCTGGCGTCCCACATTAATCTTCCCTACACCATTTCAGACATTTTTTCAGTGATCTTGAGGTGTTCAAGATGTGGCTTGTAGATGTAATTTGCCATAATTTAACTAATTCTGATCCTGGATTAATTTGCCTTGTGTTGTAACTCGAGGACCCTGTATAGCAACATATAAGACAGTAAGACAATAGACAATAGACAAACTGTAAATAGACAATCAGTGTGGATGCTACGTAAACCTTCTGGAATGATGAGAATTGAGGCATAAGTATGATTATTGCACAGGCGTCAGTTAGAAGCATTATGCAAAGTGCAAGAGAACAGTACAATAAATAGACAAAACAGTAGTATGATAGTGATGTGAATGGGAGGGAATCTGAGACAGTAGTCAATAAAGAGGTCTAAAAGCGGGAAGTGTATTTAAAAGGATGGATAATATTGCACCATACATACATTACTTAAGGTTACATTGTGAAGAGGAGGGAGGACTTTCCAGGGTGATACAACTGCACCATAAATTGCAGCTTTCCTGTGGTGCTCCGTTAGATTTAAAATTTCAGTGCTCGCCTACAGAGCCAAAAAATGGTCCAGCTCCATCTCACCTCTCAGCACTGATCAGACCACGGGTTACAGCTCTGCCCCCTTAGGACATCAAGCACAGCCAACTTGACCCACCTCTTCCCAAAGGTCAAAGACATGCATCACGTCTCTTCTCTGTTTTGGCACCTAAGTGGTGGAATGAACTTCCCTTGACCGTCAAAAGTGCTGAGACCCATGCTGTCTTCAAGCAGAGACTGAAAACCCACCTCTTCACTGAGCGCTTAGGATAACAGCCGCACGTTCATCTAAAAAATGTAACAGAAACAATTTACAATAACATGTATACGGGCTGTTGCCTACATTATCTACATTGCAAATCATTAATAAGCAGTCATAAACATGTTATAGCAATTGTGATACATTGATGCAGAATCACTATTTGGCAAGATCTCTGATCATTATTTTTCTCATGCAGAATCCTTTTCTGTCAACTTTACTGTGTCTTTCTTAACATGGATCAATGTATGATAACTATTTTAACTTGTTTATAACTGCTTTTTAATGATTTATAAATTCTACAATCAAACTAAACAGCCTGATTATACCTGAATAGCCTAGTGGGTAAAAGGAAGGCTTTTATAAGATTATATACCATTTATAAGGGGACTCTTGTTGTAAAGTTATATCAGTTAAACCAGCACAAACTGTCTTCCATGTCTTCTCTGTCTAATCTGACAGGACGTCTCTGGTAGAATTTGAGCTTGCTGCTAGCTCTTAATGTAAGTGTGGAGAAGCTTGGGTTTACTAGTGTGAGGGACGTGTTTTCTTTGTGGACAACAAAGCACTCCTGTAAGTCACTCTGGATAAGAGCGTCTGCCAACTGCTGTCAGTGTAAATGTAAATGTAACTCTCCCACCCCCCCTCTGGATGGTTGACAGTTGAAAAGCTTGGAAGATCTCCTCATTTTTCAAACCTCTGTGTCATTCAAACAGGGGTTGTTTTTTTTCTCTCAAAACTCTATAATAAATGTTTATCTTCTCGTAATATATCTCATATCATATTTAAAATTGCATGTATTAACTTCTCCATCTGTTTCTTTCCCCAATTATTCCCTACAATCTTAAAAATAAAGGAATCACCAAGGGTTCTTTGTCTAGTGCCAGACCAGAACTACTTTAAAAACCTTTTGATCGACTGTTCTTTTGAGAATCCTTTGTGTAAAGATCTTCTACATTAGATAAAGGTTCTGGGAATAACCCTGAAATTGTTATAGAACCTTTACATAAAAAGGTTCTTAGGGAATCAAAATGAACTCTTCTACTTATTTAATATTTATTTTACATCATAATCATTCAATGTTTAAATATTTTTCAACATGTATTGGTGTCTATTTAAACAGTTAAATCATATGAATCTTATATGATATCACATATTAAAATACTTTAACATGTATTAAATATTTAACATTTGTGTAAGTAGTTAATATTCATGGCTTGAAGAACTCTTTGTAGAGCTTTTGTTTTTAATGTGTAGTTATCAGTGTTGATCTTGGCAGTACTGACTTAGCGGAATGCTGCAGTATGCAAATGACCCCTCTAAGAAAGAACGCTTGTAGAATAAAAATGTAACAGGCGGGAGATGTTAAGCATGTACTCTTTAAAGACCCAGAGAACGCTCGTGTATGGACTCCAAAAAGGACATGAACACTGCATCTACACCCAAGTCATGGAGTGATGAAGCCCATCTGCTCACACACTCCTGGCCATTCAGATGAGTGATAGCTTCTTTCAGAAGTGACGGGTCCAACTCCACATTAATAAGCATGCTAATGACAGCAATTATACATGATCAACCTTGCCTGACCCTCATGCTTCAACTGATCGCCATGACATTGTCCTACTACCATTGACTAGGAGACACCAGCGTCAGATAAATGACACAAAAGACTTGGTCTTCGGTGCTGTCTGGTCATTAGCATTCTTTGAATCTATTAGCCTTGCAAGCAAATTATATAAGAGATCAAATGCTAGGATCTGAATATGAACGCTTCAGAAACAATAGTGGTCTCGCAGCTTCCATTTCAGAAGCCATTAAAGAAAGTAGGAATGCCCACACAGCACTTATGCAAATGCTATAAATATTACAGCCCACTGATCGTCTGATACCTATTGAACGCACTAGCACTGGGGTTTTATTAACTGCGTTCCAAAGGATTATCTGCACTTCCATTTTTTAACAGAAAACACGCTGTTGCAATCAGCTGCGAGTCTTTTTCAAGAAATACATAAAAAAATGTTGTGAATTTTCACAGCATTACATATTTACATGTATGAAAAATAATTCATGAGGTATGTAGAAGTTAGTAGGCTGGTAGAAGCTTCCGGATGTTCTGATGCACACCACTTTGTTTCTAGTGGGTCTGTTTTTGTTGTAGCACCGTTTCACAAAGGAACAATGATCTGGGAATCATTGCTCCACTTGTCATTTAAATGGTCTTTTATTGTCAAAGCAGGTGGTCACTGTCCACAAGACTCATGAAGCTGTGAATGTTATGACAGGCTTTCATTCTTGAGAAGCTGTCAATCTGCATAGCTACTGTAATGTGACACTACTCTAGACTCCATAGGCATAAAGAAATGACTTGGATTTTCAACGGGGTTCATTCTGATTTTGAAGTAGCTTAAATTGCACAAACCACAGCTAGGGTTCATTTTTTCTCTTAATTTTGTATTATTTGTATTGTATAATATTTGATTGAAACCCAGTTTTAAGGCATTTAATCATCAGATACTTCATAATTTCAATGAGGTGGATGTTCTGTGATGATGCCATTAATAATTAATGCCAAACTGATGCCATGCTAACTTCATGCATGAATCTTCAGACACTTGGCATGCATTTATCACTAATTAGCATCACAAAGAGACATCCTGGTCTAATCCTAGCCTTCAAAGTTAATAATGTTATGGTGTGGTGCATCCCACAGCCTTGCTGCTTTAACAAAACTCACAGTTTGTCCAGCAATGTTTTCTCACTACAATAACCAGCATGCCATAAACAAACACACCATAACACAACTACTGGGAACCCCTATGGCCCACTGTTTCCCTCACTGACACAGAGGCTAATAAATTGGCTTGAGAAAGCATAGCAAAATGATCACAAACTAGCACCAAACTGAGTTAGATATTCTCAAGTAGAAACATAAAGTATGTAGAGCAGCAGTCAATTTAAAGCCAGATTCCTGTCCATGCTTTTGTCTGTTATAGATGGTAGTCATAAAGTGTTACAAACCACAGACGAGGCTATTTGAGATTATCTCAACAAGGTCGGAGGTGAGAGTGCGATGATTTAGGCTTGTGGTTAATATGATGCTAATTAGTAATGTATTAGCCTTGGTTTCTTGTTAACTACATGAGCCTCCAGTGCAAAACTAAACACACCAAACTTGAGTTTGTGACTCATTAGTGTTATCAGTGCAAATGTCTATCAATAACCAAATGTTGCCATGGCACATCCTTGAGACAATTATCATGCAACAAACTTTTTTTTAACTCATTTCACAAGGGAGATCAGCTGACTGTGTACAATTTCATATGAAAATATGTGTTAATCTTTTTTAAATGTAGATACTTGCGACTGAATACAGCACGTTTGCTGGATCTATGTTGACTGTACAAGTTTTATGGGGGTTGTAAATCACACATAGCTTGTAAACAGAGTCTGCTGGGATAGGGGTCCTGATTTCCTGCTGGAATGTTGGAAAGCCAAATTTTAAGAATGAAAATCAGATGAACTGACCTCCCTTCTTAGAATCTTACATGCTTCCAATAAAGTTGATGTAGTTGTGGTTAGTATGGATGATCCATTCCAGTTTTGATTATCCCACAAATCAGGCATGCCGCTGACCTAACACAGGCTTGCAGGATTTTTCCAACTGTAGGTGAACATTGCCACCTTCTGGCTGGTTAGAGGTGCTGCAGTCAGATGACTGCTGCCACCTAAGTGGTTCAAGTCAGAATGTGTGTTCAAGAACACACTATCTGTCTTAAAAAGACCTAATTTAAATAAGCAGAGTAGTGCTAAAGATACAGGCACTGCAGAAACTACAGAAATCTATCCATCCATCCATCCATCCATCAATTCATCCATCCATCAATCCATGTATCCATCTATCTATCTATAGATCTATCTATCAATCATCTATTTAGAGGAACAAGTTATGGTCAACTTTCCTTGGTAATGGGTCCAGCAGCTTGCAGAATCCATGGCCACGTAAATTCATGCTGTTCTGAATACCACAGGAGGTGAAACATATCACTAGATGGTCATTTATGGAATCAAGCTTTAACATTTCCACAAATCAAGCTGCAGCTCGATTTACCTGATCGCTCCACTGGAGTCCTTCAATCAAAATACATGAGCCAGTCAATTATAATTACTTTTTATTCCCTGTGTGTTCATGCAGCCCCTTTAGGGCACTTTTCTACTGGCACAAAGAACCATGTTGTACCATAAACAAATGTTGTTCCATTACCAATAAATCGACCTGTGTTGTACCCGGGCTGTTACAACCGCTGCTGCATCACTGCTTTCCGATTAGTCAAAAAGTTTTCATGGAAAGAGCCCATTGTTATTTTTTAAGTAGTTAGCTGGGTTTGGTTTTCATCACTGGGTTGAACAATGCTAGGAAAAACATATAAACATAACAAAAGCAATAACAAAAGCAGCTCTGACAGAAAAACTTTTCTCTGGCACCCCATGGACGCTGTTTTAGGACGATGACCAACCATGAACTGTGAAGAGAGAATCAGTGTGACCAGAATCAGATACAATGGAAAAATCAAAGAGCACTGCAAGGTCTGTGCCATCGCAGTATGGTTAAGGTACAACATGGGTGCTGTATACCCGGAAAAGTGTCTTCAGACACCTGTTCATTTCATGTGATCATCAAGATTAGATCTGGAGCGGGGGTATTCACATTATTCTATCTATGGGGAAGACGTTGTCCCATGGACATGATTCTCTCTCCACAGTTCATGGTTGACTTGAGTTTCATTCATTAGCTCACTTCACCAGAGCACATCAAACTTGGCAGTTTGGTTAAACTTTACCCTGTGATGACCTGTGAAGTGGGATAATTATACTAAGTAGAGTCTTGTGTAGCAGTTTAGTGTACCATGTTTGTCAGATTCAATTATTATTGTCTACCTCCATTGTGTTTTATGCATTCCTAACGCCTACCCTGCCAGAATACAGTATGTTTCACAAAGTATTCATTCAAACATCAGCTGCTCTGAATGTTGTCTTGTCCTGTTGTTTTGTCGCTCATGCTTTTCTCGCACATTCTCTCTTGCTGTCTTTGCGCTCTGTGTATTTTGCCCTGTCTGCACTTATGTAATCTTGTGGAGTTTCTGTTTTTGTTCTTTGTGTTGCACCAGGGTCCTGGAGGACTTTTGTTTTTTATCACTATGTACTGTGTAAATGGCTACTACTTGACTTGACTTGACTTGAGGTTGCAATCCAGGTACCGATAACGCTAACATGTGAAGAGCGTTTCGGACTGTATGATGAAGGCTAAAGTGGTGTAGTCCACAGTCCTGCAGGTTAAAAATATGGATTTGGAGCCGCCATCCTTTTTGATGGTCAATAGCCATACAGAGTGTGGTCAGTGGTACACATTCCTGGGAATCATTGAAACCCACCAGTACATATTTTATTCAAGTTATGTTCCTGTGCAACCAGGCATCTGTATTCTGATGACTGAAAGACTGTCTGGAACACAAGGTCAGTTTCTGTATAATATGTTCAGTTGGTCAAATAAGGAATAGCGATAATGGTACTCCAGTTAATCCTGTATTTTCTCCTCTTGGGAGATAAGGATGGACGGTGGAGTTTCACATTAAACAGTCAGCTACTGGAGAGATAGTGCCTGTCATAATCAGTCCTGTCTAATAGTGCAGTGTGTGTTTAAAATGCAAATGAGGCAGGCCTGCGCAGGGGTGCCTGGCAGCTGTCGATAAGGGGGAAGCCCTTCTGAACAGAAATGAAGGGGGTCCTTAGGAGTCCCCAGACATGAACTATAAAGGGGAAGAAAATTTAAGAGGGTTGGAGTAAGGTGGAACAATACAATTAAAGTGGCTAGTTAGTGTGTTTGTGTCTTTTCTTAGGTTTAATTGTTATTTTCAACTGTTTCTTGGCACCGCTTCTCATCCAAGAGCATGTGAGATACTGGCACCGGTCCAAAGCGTGTTATCTCCCCTCCTGTATTGTGATTGTACACAACTGTACACAACAGGATCAGGGTCCATGTATTGACCATTTAAAGTTCGGAATGTTTGGGTGAGTCACCTCGAATGATTCCAACTCAGACACGAGTGTCATTTTCATGTGTAAGTACTTGCAGTCATAAGAGATTGGGTAAACATTTGCCAAGTAGGAGCCAGTCAGAGTTTTCCTAAAGGTAGAGACTAAGAAAATGGTGGCTCAGTGGATAGAGCACAGTTTTACCCTCAGAGTCTCGGGTTCAGATCTACTATGTACAGGGTGTTTTTGGTAGGAATGACGATGAAAACTTGATGCATTCCAGTTCCTTTAAATGTACGATCCAAGCAGTAGTCAATCAAATTGTAGTGTTTTGGCTTAGTGGTTAGAACTGTTTGCTGCAGTTATGGATTCAAGAATGGCAAATGTTCAAAAGTTTGGGTCCACTACTTTTGATGGACAGTGTTTTATGGGAAACCTTTTTTTAATGTGCCATGTAAACATTGTACAGTTCCCTCCTCAGAGCAAACAGTACGGTAACTATACTGTGTTCAAATGCATCCTAGTTTTAAGGTCACAGCCTTGAATAGTTACTTCTGATTGTAGTTTGATCCCACACATTCAACTTGAAGTGGAGTGGAGTGTTGTTCCTACAAATAAGTGCTTTGGGTTCCGATTGCAAACTTAGCACTAACACTCAGGCCTCAGTGTAGATCTCTGTTTTAGACTGCTTGTGGGACAAAACAGCATTCAGGTAATATATGTAAATAGGGATTACAAGAAAAATGCAGAAAATGAGCCACAAAGATTCTTTTATTAATGTATATAAATACTATACATATTCACATTCATTACAGGTACTATCAGGATACCGAACTAGTAGCATATCCTAACGTCATACACCATGAGAAACAGTTCTTCTGGTCATATCCTGATCTTCAAGCATGTGTTGCTGTAAATGAACCAAATGAATTAAGACTAATACACTATAGGTGATATAGTTTGTAACTCAAGGCACTCAAGCATCAGAAGAATAACCCCTATCTGAACACTGTACTTCCTCTGCTGTAACACAACTGACTTTACTCAAGGAGGCCTTAACAAAAGTGTGAGTCGAATCATGAAGTACTTTCCAGTGCACTGTACATTTCCCGATTGTATTCAATTAACACAAAAGGAAAAGCCACAAAAAATATGTACATTCATTACAATTACCAGCATCATCGTAGTCATACTCTCTAAAACAGGTGCCATAAAGGGTTCTTTCAGAGAGGCTTTCAAAGAACCATTTTGATTCCCTAAAGATTCGTTTTAAATGAGATATGTGAGTGTGAAGAACCTATTAAAGGTCCTTGGTCAAGTATCACCATTGCTGTGTACTCTTTAAATGAGAGTCCATAAAGCCTTGTTTGAGCCTTCAAAGAACCATTTTGATGTTATTGTGAAGAACCTGCAAGGATCTTTTAAGAAACTTTACATTATGCGGAGGTCTTTCAAACATGACGTTCTTCACTACTCAGACATTTTTTTCACAAAAACAGCTCTTCATCCATTGGTTCTGTATGGAACCAAGAATGTTTCCCCTTTGGCATCTCAAAAAGAACCTTTGGTGGAACTCTTCATTTTAAGTGAGTAGCACGGCGGACTGGACCTCACAACCTTGTCTCCAAACACTTGTCTTCAGTGGAAAAGCCGCACACTCGGATGTTCCTAAACTCTTCAGCGATTTCCAGTGGAGTTTTGCCCTTCGTTTCCGGGAGGACGAAGAAAACGTAGAGAGATATAGCGAAACACACGCATGAGAAAAACACGAAGCTGTAGGACTTCAGAATGGCCTGCGAAACACAAAGGGGGGTCACATTGGAGCACATTGGGACCACACCTGGGGGAGGTGGGAAATCTGAAATATGTCTTTAAGTCTGAACTGCTTGACCCTCACAATAGACATAGTTCTGGACTTAAGCAAGAGTTAATACAACACTGTGAAACACTGTTTAATCTGGTGTAAATCATTAAAGCAGTGTCTGTATTTGGACACAGGGTGACCTTGCCTCCAGTCAGCAACAGTGGAAGTATAAAGTGTACTATTATGTAACTCACCAGGACGAAAGGAAACAGGAACCCCAGCACAGCAAAGCCGGTCCACATCAGAATCCCAATTAACACAAATGCTGCCGAACGGTATGACTGGACAAAGAGTTCGTGGCTGAGCGGCGCAAACACCCCAGCTGTCAATCAGACAAGCAGCTGATCAGACTTTATTGTAATCATTACATGCAGTATAATTAATTAAGTGTGGCCCTTGTTCATAAGCTCTATGTAAGTCTCTGAAAGTGTTTGGTAGTATACCTGGACCTCCTCCGTAAAAGATGACATAGAGGAATACGAGGGCAACGGTGCAGTAAGGAATCCAGAAAGTGTAATCCTGGAAATAAGAGAGACAGATCATTTAGATGAAATACTATGGTGGGTCTGGATGCTAGATAAAATAGCTATACTTGTGTTATAGTCGTCATGACACTCGGTTCAATTCACACATACAGTAAACAACCTTTTCTACAGAAACCCATCACACATCAAACTGTAAGAGATGAAAGTTTACAACTCAACAATGAATCCTCCTTAAATGTTTACACCCTTATATCATTTCTACTCCCTTCTCTTGTAATTCTAAGCAGTCAAGCTACATATCATGTATGAAAAAGCCATTTAAATGATGATTTTTATTGATGATGATATTGATGTTGATATTGAATTATTATTATCATTGAAGCCTACTAAGTTAGCTTGGGTAATCCCCTTATATTGATTAATACTCACTTTCCCTTTAATCTCTCATTCCGCGGGCTTCTTATTCGGCTTCTTATTCTATTATTCATCTTGAGACTCATTTTTTATCAAGTACTATGGATCTAATATGAAAGACATTGTCTTAAAACTCATACAATAACCGTCTAAACTCTGAGTTTCAGTTGATTTCAGTACGTAAATCTGTCTGGAGGGTGAAAGACCTCACCTTTAGTGCCAGCGTGAGGGTGAGCAGGGCCATAGTGACCGCCATGGCACTAAAACCTCCCCACAGCAGAACTCTCCTGCCCACACGGTCAATCAGCATACCCTGTGTGTATATGGACATGCATCACAAACATCACACACACACACACCTCTTACATTCATCATTTAATGGACTAGTTTAGCAGCAGGTTGGTCTAGTGGTTAGGACGTTGGCCCTGCAATCAGATGATTGGTGTTCAAATCCTAACTGCTAGAGTCACCGCTGAGGTACCCTTGAGCAAGGTACCATCCTCTCACAGCGCTCCCCGGACATTTTGTATTTGTAACATGTAAACCCTTTCCCTTAACCCATCTGTAGTCAGTCTTCTAAGATATGCTTAGAATCTTATTTAGTTTTAAGGTTCAGCCAGGGTGTAAGTACTCAGGGGTGGGAGGGGACAGGCCATCTGAAATCTTTACAGGGCCTGCATGGCTTAGAAGAGCAGTAACCAATCCTGGTCCTGGAGATCCAGCTTTCTGAGAAGTTCAGTTCTGGCCACAATCTGGAGCACCTACTCCAGATAACAGACTTCTTCAGAAGTCCCTGATTGGCTGGAGTGTTACATGAGGGGGGCGGAGCACCATGATAGATGCAGTTCTGCACTGGCTGGAGGGTTACATGAGAGGAAGAGGGCAGAATGAATGATTCTTGTAGATCTCAAGGAGGAGAGGCGGTGACCACAGATTTATAAGATCCAAACAGTCAAACAAGAGTCAATTTTTATAAAATCTTATGTGGTGCACTCTCATCATTAATGTTTTTTTTTGCAGTTGGATCCATAAATGGTTAAGCCACTGAGGGGATCTGTTATACTAATGGGCCTGACAACTAAAGGGAGCTCAGCCCTCATCATTTGTATGAACTACTATTATCTAAAAAATGAATGCTATATTGCATAGCTAAAAGCTAAAATGCCAAACCTATACTAACATATTAAAGTAAGAAAGAAACTGATGTCAACTATTCACCACAATGTTTAATTTTATTCTGAAGGGTCTGAAATGTTTATTGCCTACACTGTGTTGTCCTGCAGGACTCACGCATGTGATGTTGGTCAGGACTTCAGATAACCCCACTCCCAGAGTGACATAGCGGATCTTATCAACAGGGATTCCTGCCTCCTCGAAGATGCTGAAAGAAAAGACGCTGATCTGTGGAAAAGGAGCCACATGGTTCAGAAACCACTGTTTACAACAGCACAGAAGTCATGAAAATGCCATAGTGGCATCATTGTGAATTAAAAACCATTCTGTAGCTTCTTAATGACATTTTTATGAGCAGTGAAGGCATTCTTGAAATATAATGAGAACAGAAATGGTGTTTAAGTAAAGTCAAGTGCATTTATATAGCTCATGATCATACACAAATGTCATTCAATGTACTTTACAGGCATATTTTGTTGGATCGTTTCCAAGACCCTACAAATCAACATCCTCACAATGTTATGTGGAGTAAATCCTAATCATTTTCAAAGCTATTCTGGATAGGTCTCAGCTGATTGGCTACATTTGAGTTCATCAAAAAATGGGTAAAATGAATTTGCAGCTAAACCCATAGCTTAGGGTTTTATTGTGAACTGGTAAGACAAGAAAGTATAGATCTGATTATATACATAACAAATAATAAAAGTACTGGAAAGCAACTTACCGCTGAGATGCCGCAGAACTGAATAGATAAATGGATGAAGAGCAAAGTGAAGATTTGCCAGCGTACGCGCAGGTCCCTTAGCAGCTCCAGCAGGGTCTTACTGCGCTCTCCTCTCAGAGACGCCTGCTCCACCAGCATCTCCTCGATCTCCAGCTTATAGTCCCCGGGACCCCAGAGATACTGCAGCGCTGGAGCACACAGAGTACACAACCACTTTCTCAGCATGGGACACGCATAATATAATGACCAGAACTGTTTCTGATGGCAAATTCTACTATCATTTCCAGGATTCCAAGTAGCTGACTAGTCAAAGCAAGTCAAGTGGGGTTTTTGTCCTTTTAGCCGTAAACACAGAACACAAAAAAGGAAAGGAAGCCTTCCTCCAGGACCCTGGTGCAACATAAAGAACAAAAACAGAAAACAGCAAAACTATAAAAGTGTAGACAGGACAAAATCCACAGAGAGGGAGAGGGAGAGTGCAAGAAAAATACAAGTGCAGCAAAACAGCATAAGAATGTAGATCTGAGGAACCCTTCTGAAAACAGAACATGACATGGGGCAGCTAAGCAATTTATTTTGCTTCTAATGGCACAACATGGTCCTACTGAAGCCTACAAGGCTCTCTTAAGTCCAGATTGGCTTAGATGAGACATCACTGGTGATATCAGTCATCACAGCTGTGTTATTTGTGATGACATGTGTTCGGCAAAGGGAAGAAGCCCAGAATTCTGTGTCAATGGCACTTTAATGCTCGCCATTCCTTCAAAAAAAAATTTTTTTGAGTGGGGGTTTCTTGAAATATTGTCAGAAAATATGTCATTTGAAAAGTGTCAGCATTTTTGACATCATGTTTTTACATCCTCTCAAGTTTAAATGCCATTTTGAAGACCTCCCAAGAACATGATTTTATGAGCAATGGGGATGTTGGACCTAATCTAGGAGCATTGATCATTTCTGTCCGACGCAAGTTTTTTTAACATTGAGATAGTCTTTCCACAGAGTAACCTACTGAAAAGTACCCATCAAAATGATCTTTATTGAGTAATAATGGTTTTTATATGTGATCAAATAAGTAGAACACTTATATATGACCTGTTATTCATATATATAACATCCCAGTAGGATTTAAAAGAGCGATTTTCCAATATATGATTTTTAAACATTGGTAGTCACACCACTAGTAGATATGTATTATGCTCTGTAGTTCTTATGACCCTGATGGCCATGCTTACATTTATCGGTATGTACAGTATCGGAGAATACTGTACATATTTGGATTGTGCATACACACCTTTTTTACACTTCTCGATGTTCCCTTTCTCTATCAATAGGTATCTCGGTGCCTCAGGGAAGAAAGGCAGTGTCACCATCTGAATAATGGAGAAAAATGCTGGAACACTGAGTAGGATATTCCAATACTCCTCCCGACCCAGGATTTCACTGCGAAAGCAGACATACACATAATTAGTAATACAGACCAAAATAGAGCTCAAACACAGATTTTCTCGCTACCACCCTGGATTACAGCCTACTTCTTCATTCTGGGACATTATTGAAAACATCAGCTCCTCTTTACAGTAACTGTGTGAATTGGCCTGTAGAAATAGTACAACTTTAATTTTACAACAAACCTCATTAACATACATAAACGTGCACTGAAATGTGTGGTTGCTCTTTATTTAAAGGCTACCCACATTCGGACTTCAAACTATGTAAAGGGGATTCATTAACAGCTTATGTCAATATGACCAATAATAAAGTACTTTACAGCATATAGGATCTTTTTAACTGAAGTGGTGAAGGCCTATACCACTTTTTCATGGTATACATTAAATGACAGTCAAGGCAAAAAGAAATGTGGGACAAGAGAGGAGAAGTAAACTAAATATCCCACAGATGCTAAAAAAAAAGAAAGGAACATAATCTTCACCCGCAATCAGTGAAGAAACAAATTAGATATGTTATCAATAAGCTAATGATAAATAAACATTAAACTTGTAGTACTCTTATTAAAACCCATGGAAAATGACCTGGCTACTAGAAGTATTCTGACTGGGTATGAGAACCCTATTCCTAAATCAAGAGGAGAAAAGTTGGTTGCAAGTGATATTCGGAGGCTGTGATTTCAACCAGAGGGATTCCTTCTAACTACTGACCTTGTGGTTCCATAAGCTTATACACATCCCACATTTTCTTTCCTTTTCTAATATCTGATATTTATAACTGCATAAAAATGTGCAAATATGTGTCATATTTAAGTTTGTTCTTGCACAACTCCTTTTCTGTTCCTTTCAGTGTGCCCTTTGACCAGAGGTGTCCAAACTCGGATGTTAGTCAGTGCTCGCATTTGTTGTAAAGTCCATTGGCAGGCAGCTTTCAAATGAAGTCTGGCTGAATGTTATTGTTTTCCACTTAGCGACATTTAGGGCAAAAGGGAAGTCAGTTTTCCTTAAACAGTCACTTGAAGCTACACACCTGCAGCTTACCTTAAATAACTCGATCATACGCAGTGGTCCAATTGTCCAAAAGTTTGATGAAGCTTGGGTCGTAGGTTAATAAAAGTATCTATACTTTTATTTTTCACACTAAACAACCTCTCATTCAACACTGTAATTAGAACATTTATTTTTAAAAAGTGAAATAAAATCTAAATGTAATTCCTCTCTTTTCTAACCCTGACAAAACAAACAGGACAGATCCATCCCAGATGCACAACTAGTAAAATGTTATCATAAGTCAAAGCAACGGAAACTCCTGATAATGGAAGTTCCCCCAGTTTGTGGTGCTGCTTGAGGTGTGAGACATCATCCTGAGCTTTGTTTGGTGTTCCTATGTCACGTAGAACCAAAGTAATTTAAAAGAATTGTAATAATAATAAGTCTAAAGGGATTTTAAAAAATAGCATCACATGCAAATGCCCATAAAAAGCAAAAATCCAAAGATTTCGTTTATTTTGCTTTTTATTAACAAACAGAAAAAATCTCTGCACCCGGGAGAACTTTTAAGATAGTCTCCTCTCACAAGCGGGTGGGAAAACCTTGCTGGGGGAGGGGGTCCGGAGAGCGGCAGAGTAAAAGAGCGGCAAACGCTGAGTGAGTAGGAGAGCAAAAAATAGTTTTATGCTGTTTATATTTGTTGAAATCAGCTTTAAATAATCCTCTCTGAGATCTATGAGTTCATTAAAGCATACATTTGTCTAACAATAGTTGTCTTACCTCCTCTCAATTTTAACCCTGAATTTATGAGTCATCCTGTTGCTGGACTGAATCCTGAAGGTTGTAAATCCGGATGTATCTCAAGCCATGTACATATTGAAAGTTAGTTCTCACCTCAGTCCCATGATCTGGCCAGTCAGTTTGCCACTAGACAGGAAAATAGCCACCGCCAGTGTGACCGTGCCTCGTATTTTCTTTGGTGAACTGTCTCCAAGGTACAGGAGATGGAGGTTCAAAGATAAACCTTTACAATCAACAACAAACAAAATCAGTTTTAACATTTATATCAGGCTCTGAGACTCTGAGTAAATTTACTACATTATACGTATTGATAGAGATTCAGATCTTCTCTGTTCATTACATATATTCCAATATTCCATGTAAACTCCTATCCTAATCCAGTAGATTCATATGGACCACTGTCATTCATTTAAAGTGCCCTTAAAATCACCCATAGCTTCAATTTTTGTAACCCCTGAGGTTTACTTATATCTGTCTCCCACTCTTAATTCATTTTTACATGATCAATTTTACACCTCTCTTTATCCATTAGAATAAAGTCATTATTTTGTCTTTAAATCTGATGTGTAAAACGACCCTTTGGGTTGCACCTCATAAAAAGCACGCCGTGCTGAAACCTTCTTTATCACTTTAGTGTGAAAGGGTTTGGTTAACCTGCTTTATGCAAAACGGTGGATCAACAGTAAACTAAATCAGTTTTAATCATTTATATCAAACAGGACATGGTGTAATGTGTTATTTAAATGGGACGAGAGAAAGCAAACCGCGGCTTACACCCTACTCACTCTGTTCCCATTCTTAAATCTTGTGTGAATGAGTTGACCAATCAGATACAGGGTGCTGTAACCAATCATATCACCACACACTATTACACTCTAATAACACATACAAATAGTGAAATAAATGACAAAGGCCACAAAGGTCTTTACTACAGACAAACAATCTTGTAATTGTTATTTTTTGGAGGGTTCAGTTTTTTTCTTTTCAGGGTCAATTAAACTATCCTCAAAAAACATTTAAACAAAACTCTAACATTTCAGATCAGTCACCCCCTCATAATATGAACAGTTACAATATCTAAAGTCTTATACTCTTAAAAAAAAAAGCAAACAGTAAAGTTATTGAGAATGTTCACCTCTTGCTTTTGTTTGTAATGTTTGTAATATTTATTTAGATGAAATATTTCTGTAATTTCTCTTTAATTTATTTTAAATCATTTGATAAATTTGTACATATATAACTATGTATATGACAAATATTGAACTACATTTATCTATTTATTTATTGTAATGCCCCCCTACAAGATGATACCTGATCATCAAAGTTGGTTTTTCATGAAGCCACAGGAGGGAACACTGAGAGTGAGCAAAGTTTTAGACTGGTGGGACTGTGTGATGAAAGGACTTATCTTGTAAACTGTAGGTGGGGGGGTTGGTGTTTGGGTGTTACCTGAAGTCAAACCAAACAGGAAGCGAGCGATCAGGATCATCTCGAAGGAGTTTGCGAATCTGCTGCTGATCATGGTGCCCAAAGCTAAGATGTTGATGACATTGTTCCAGATCATGGCTCTCTTTCTGGAAGTAAAGGAGGAAACATTCAGCATCCATGTTTCTCATCATCACTGTTAAAACAGAACATGTTTATGTTTTATTCTTATGTTATTACCTATTGGAAAGCAGTTCTTACAGGAAAATTTTTTTTTACAGTTACTTGTCATTTGTCAATGCTTTTTCCACAGTGCAACTTTGTGCAAAGTTTTTTTTTATTTTTATATAATGAAAACAAATTTTAAATAAATATACAATCAGTGACACAAAACGTCCTCCAATATGACAACATTTGTCGCCCACTATCTTTGTTTATGATCTACCACCAGGGATACCTGGGTAAGTAAAAAGTGCTCACAACTGTGTGACAAGACAGAGTGAGTTTTGGAAATTCACCCGAACTTGTACCATGTATTATGCAAGGACTGAGTGAGTTTTGTTCAGTTATACTATTGCACATAGAGAGGAAATGTAAAAATATGCCAATAGGACTGTTATCTAAAAATTCACAAAAAATGGTTTTGTGAGTTTTGGAAATTTGCTCTTCAATTTCATCATCTGTCACATAATGCCACCAATTTTGGAAAGGTGAGGACACTTCACCACATTGGTTCACATTTGATCAAAAGACAGCTCAACATGCTGTCAGTCTGTTACATTAGATAATACAGGCCCTTGGTTTCTAGAAAAGCGGTGGAGGATTCGGAGGATGTGGAGTCCATTCATTCACCCAGAGATTGGGAGGCCAATTATACTCCCTTGTTTGGAGGTTAGTTAGTAATGTTTCTCTAATAAAAGGCAGATACATTTTTTTATACATACACAACTAAATGCTTATATTACTATCTGTTACATTGTTCTGATAGATGTGTCAGTGTGTGATTGCCATAAGCAGGTGGGATGCATGATTTTTTCTAAGTTCTAACTCTGGTTTGCAAATAGGAAACTGGTGGAAAAATTCTCACCTGCCCAGGTAGTTGGTGATCCATCGGACGCTGACGGACCCGAACAGAGCACCTAAAGCTAAGAAGAAGGTCACAGCAGACCAGATTAATGTGACCGTGTTCTCTCCTGGAACTTCTCCATAGCGTTGAGTCCAAGAGCTGTTAATGAAGCTCTTAATAAACTGGGAATAGAAACAGAATGAGAAAGAGAGGTAGTATGGGGGCCCTCGAGAAATAATACATACTCTCCCACATACACTTCTATGCTCTCTCAAACACACGACTATATTCTCTCACACACACTACTAAACTCTCCCACATACACTATTGTACTCTCAAACACACTACTATATTCTCCGACACACGACTATACCCTCTCACACACCCCACTACCTCACACACACCACTACCTCACGCACACCACCATACTCTCTCACATACACTACTAAATTATGAATAATTTCTCAAGGAGCCCCTCATATCTTATCATAATATAATTCATAGAATATAAAAAAAAGTGCATTTACTACTTTGTAGGTATTGATATAGATTCAGATCTTCTCTGTTCATTAACATATATTCCATGTAGACCACTGTCATTCACATAAAATGCCCACTTTTCCTGTATCTATGTCATATTTACTTGATCATTTTCTAACCTCCCTTTATCATTTAGAATAAGACACATAAGACCCATACATTTTTGTTACTGTCTTTAAAACTGATATGTAAATGACCCTTGTTCTGATTGGCTGTACTGTGTTGAACCTCACTCAAAAACATTCCAGGCCAAAACAATCTATGATTTCTGTATGAAAATAAACAGATGGCTTACTTAACATATTTGGTCTGTATGAACTAGGGAGTGAATGGGACATTTTTTAAATGTTGGCTTTACACACTCTTTTGTCTAAAAATAGCAAAGGAAAATTGCTTATCTTTGATACAAGTGCTTTACAAAAGATTTGTGAGAGTAAGAAGCTCACCGGAGATGGGGAGCTAATCAGCGTGAGATTCAATCCGGTCTGGTAGGTTCCTCCCAAACCAAGAACTATAATGAAGAGCAGAGCCTTGCCCTGAACCTGAAATGATCAAGACAGGATATTTAGGTTTTACTACATATATTTCACTTCATTTAAACCATTAAACAAGATTAAGTCGAGTTTTATACAGTTTTTATATTTTTTGCCCCAATAGTGCCTACCTTAAGTGTAAATTTCTCAAAAAATTCAGAAAAAAAGTTTACCTACCAGTTGCCTTAACAAGCTCTCCATGCCCGTCCGCTTGAAAGTCTGTGCAAGTGATGTTTCATCCTGACCAAAGACATTTAAAGACCTCTGTTAAGCATCTAAATAATGGGATTAATTTTTTACACAGGTTTAAACTGTCGTGATGACATCCCACAAAGGGGCAGTGCAATGACTTGGCAAGAATGGAAATTCACTTTCTACACACATCCAGGGGGAGCATGGATACTTTAGTCATTGCAGTTTAATATTATAAATATTTCATAGTATTGATTTCGACAGATTTAATATTATTTCCAGTGCAAATCTCCACTTGGGCTTTGTACTTATGGATAGGAATAACAAGTATCAACAGAAGCATCAACAAGATTTAACACCTTATATTAATACATAATTAAAGCCTTATGATAATGTTTTTTTATTATTATCATAGCGCCATTAGTTCACTTTACAAATAGTTGAGATATGGAACAACAAACATTTCACAAAGAGTAGTGAACAAAAGCATTAAAAAGACCAAATAACAGTAACAGAGAAAAATATTTCAAGAGAAGTATAAATACCTTTCAGATTTATGATTGATGATATAAAAAGATTTTTCAAACCATTTCTATTCGGCCGGGATTTTGACATATTGAAAACTTCAATAGCTGTTTTCATATTATGTAAAAAAGTTTACAAAAAAACTACAAGCATGGAAGATTTTTCGCTTGTATGAACTTCACTTCAATGAAGACTGTAGATCACTATCACAGTCATGTACACCCATCCACCACAACATTGAAACAATAATGAGGTGAAATTAATATTGATTATCTCTTTCCAGTGCCTGTTGTTAAGGGGTAGAAGGTATTAACCAAACATAACAGCCAGTTGATGTGGAAAAATGGATGAGATTTAGGATCTGAGACACTTCGGGACCAAACTGTGATGTTTGGACGCAGGTCTTGTGGGAGGTTTCTGGAATTCAATGGTCAGTAACTACCAAAAATGGATCAAGAAATGACAACTGGAAAAAAGGCTGCAGGATCATGGATCTGTGGGGAGTGAAGACCAGCCTGACTGAACGGATCCCACAGAAGAGCTGATGTAGCTGAAAGTACTGGACAGGTTAGGCTGGCTTTGATAGAAAGGTGTCAAAACACACAGTGCATCATTGATTACTGTGTATGGAACTGGGTAGCCATGGAGCAGTCCACACTCTGTCCACTTCTGGACGTTTCCAGAGAGCGTGTGAGCATATCAACTAGACCAGGGAGCAATAAAGTGTTCTGCCACACTGCAAAAATTGGTCAGGAATGGTCATAAACAAAGAGTTTGAGGTTTTGACTTAGCCTTCAAATTTTGTAGATTTCAATTTGATTGAGAATCTGTGAGATATGCTGGACAAACCCTTCCAATCCATGGAGGACCCTCTCTACAAAATACAAGACACCTTCAGAGGTCCTGTGGAGTCCCTGCCTCGATGGGTCAGAGTTGGTTTGGATAAAAAAATAGGACATTCCTAAGGTGGTTAAAATGTTTTGTGTGATTGACAAATACACAAACATCAAAAGATCCCAGCTCTGTCAAAGGAAGGTCGAAGTCCAGTGCCGTTTGTTTGGTCTGCATTTGAACACATATCCTCCAGTAAAGGGCTCTGAGCAGATATGGTACATGGTTAAAATAAATAAAGGGAGCACTTAAACAACACAATATAACTCAATCACAAGTCAATCCCACTTCTGTGAAATGAAACACTGATTGACAATCAATTTCACATACTGTAGCGCAAATGGAATAGACAGCAGATGGAGCCAAGCACCAAAATCTGGGCCCTATGCACAAGCAGTGGCCATGGGCCCCAGTAAACTCGAGGTATCTCCCCCCACTTGGGGCCCTGGTAATTTAGTCCCACTTTTCACCCAACTACAACACCCCTGTCCCCAATAAAGGAGTGGTTGTGCAGGTGGGCAGTGTATTTCTCCAACTGTGTCCAAGGTATTCTAGGTCCCATTAAGAATACCACAATATACTCAGGCTGTATTTGTTTTTTCATCATTTGAACATTTTACAACATTTTTTCACTGCATATTCTATGAACATGACAAATGAATGAAAAATCAGAAAATCTAGAAGTGTTCTAAATTTTCCAAACACCGAGAAACTTTGAAGCGCTTTGCATGTGCATCATACCTCTATTAAACGATCTTTTATGCACTGAACTTTAGCTAGTTATCAAGCAACAAATTTGACCTAAAAAGCCGCATCCTGTGACACATCACATGCACTTTCGCTTTTATAGGAAACATTAATGAAAACCAGTCTGATGCTGTTTATCTCTGCTGTGACTGGTTTTCTTCTAGAAGTGCTCAGTAATGCTGAGCAAAACCACTGGCCTGTTATTTGTGCCACTGATTTATAATCTTCTCGTACTCTTGACACTGTTTGGCTCAAGGAAACCCACATATGAGAGACTGTTTGATGCTTATGAGAGCCTTGTTAACGCATCAGTTGGAAGAAAATGTTTGGGAAAGAGTTCTGGTCTGTTTTTGTGTGGTTTCTTTGTGACCATTGACCTGCTGGATTCATCACTTCATTTATACTTCATTATAACGTAGGCCTTGGTAAAGTAGTTTTTTTATGAAAAATGCTGACAGCGTGTTGGCTGTATGTTTGCTTTGTGGGGTATTCACTTGATTTGATGGCAGATTCACAGACATACAACTCGCAAAGGAGGATTTTAGGTCTTAGTATAGTGCCAATGTCTACGCAAAGACTTTTCATTTTATTGTTGTACTGACCAGTACAAAAATCCCAAATGATTTCTTCCAAAAACAAAACATCTTTTCTTGCTAGGTTACATTACAAGAACATTGGAAAGTGCATTTTTGGAAACACGGGTTTTTGTTCCAGTAGTGAATATGATAACAGATAACAGATGGGAAACAATCTACATTCAAACAGAGTTTCAATTTGTTGCCTTATTTGATACAAAGAAATCTTAAAAAACTGGGACAAATATAAATTGTCATTGTTGTCTTTCAGCTGTGTGATCAATGTCTAAAAATAGACTTATTATGCCATGAAAGTACAAGTCCTTGCCAAATGGCATTTATTTAGCGCAAATATGGATCAGGATGTGTTTAATCATAGGTTATTTCATGGGTACTCACAAGTAGTTCACATCTGGTTTAAAAACAAGCATAAAAAAGAATAAGAAAAAAAAGATTATCAGTTCTGTAGTAGCCTTGTGGGTAAAACACCTGCATATGAATTTGAAGACTACAAAGTTGCTGGTTCTATTGCCCATTTACTCCCATTGTGTCTCCCTCTAACTAATGGCTATAAGGTAAAGTACAGTAGATATAGGTGTTGACCAAATGCCAAAAATGTATTTATACAGTCCTCAGCACTCTGCAGCTCAATACTGTGAGTTTAATAATCTGCTGCTTCACAGTTCAGCTGTTGTTCTTCCTAGAAACTAGCAGTTCACAATACTAGCACTTACAGTTGACTGGGGCAGATGAAGCAGGGCTATGCCAATTTTAACATCATTCTCACTGAGTACAACCCATTCAGCTGTCTCTGTAGACTGCAGGACCGTTCATTTTATACAGTGTTAGTGTAAAATGTGGGCTCTGATATTCAATTCATCTTTTCATTAAGTGCAAATTTTGAGTGTGCCATTGTAGAAACATATGATCTGAATAAGCGAAAAACATTGCCTATGCCAGTAAATAACACATTTGACGTTAGCTTTCACATGTGCTGTATTGGAAATGAACGTGATGCTGCGCCATCAAGTGGCACAACTGGACTCGGATCCTTTTCGTTTTCTAGCGTATCGTCAAGTCTGTTAACTTGATTATGTAGGGAATAGCCATAACCCTCAGTAACGGCATTCGGGTTAATCCTGTAGTCTCTCCTTCTGGGAGATAAGGTTGGATGGTGGCAGCTCAGATTAAACAGCCAGCTCCAGGAGAGATAACGCCAATCATAAACAGTCTTGTCTGATGGTGGAGTGCGTGTGTTTAAACTGCAAATGAGGCCGGCCTACACAGCGGTGCCTGGCAGCTGTCGATAAGGGGGAAGCCCTTCTGAACAGAAATGAAGGGGGTCCCACTGGAGTCTTCAGGCATGAAATATAAGGAGGAAGAAAATTAATGGAGGGTAGAGTCTAATGAACAAACATATATGGATAATTTCTGACTCATTCTCACTGTGTAGTAGAGGAGTCGACATTGGCAACCACAATTTAGGTGGTATTCCTGATTTTAACCATTTCTGTTAAGCAGTATTTCGCAATGATTTGTCGTATTACATTAAAATGTCATATTTATGTTCATTAGTGTTTTCTCACCACATTAACCATCATGTATTATGCACATATGCATCATGCAACCACTGGGAATCTCTATGGTGTCACCCAAAACTGACCCGCAGCCTAGTCACTGAGCTGATAAATACAACTGAACTAGCATCACTTCCTTCATCAAACAACAAAAAATGATACTCCTCAATAAAGATAGTGTTTCAGTTTTTGCATGTGCATGTCTTTATTTGCCATTAAAAAATGAGAAGTTTTTGATAAGTTTTGGCTTGTGGGGAAAATGGGATATGGTTTAATGAATTGTTGTACCATGTCACCAGGTGCTAATATGCTATGGGTGTTTATGAGACAGTAATGCATTCTAACACCTCTGCAAATGATTTTTCAATTGGTTAATGCTGGATTGGATCAGTGGGAAGGGCGGGTCACCTCTTCCTCACTATATATACAAGAAAACAAAGGACACATGTCACAAGGAAGTATATATATTTTTTATGTCACAAGCAAATATATTTTTAAGGTGAAGTCTATTTTTTGCACCAAATTTTAGAGCGTAGCATCATTGAGAGTACCGATAAGTATTGGTATCTAAAAGTAGCATCAATTTGAATATTGTGATCAGTACAATCCTAATGGTATGGAAGCTTATAGAGCCTTTGATAAGAAATTCATTTTCAGTTTGATAAAACAAGTGCACTGTAATAGAATTTTAACAGTGAAATAGAATTCTTACCAAAAATAGTAATATAAAAGTACAGCACAGGACTGCATTGTATAGTTTATCAATACACAATAGTTTGATCAATTAAAAAAATAAATAAGAAAAACCTATTCAAGTATTGTTCACGATTGCCAACTCAGGAGCAAAGTGCAGAACAAACACTGTATTGCTTTACTTCTGTCCTCTTGGGAGAAGGTTGGAGTGGATCTCACAACCTCGTCTCCAAACGTGTGTCTTCAGTGGACGAGCCGCATGCTCGGATGTTCCTGAAATCTTCCGAGATTTCCAGGGGTGTTTTGCCCTTAGTTTCCGGGAGCATGAAGAAAAAGTAGAGAGATGCAGCCAAGCCAACAAACGAGAAGAGCAGGAAGCTGTAGGACTTCAGAGCCGCCTGTGGAACACAGGAGAACGTCAGAGGGGCTTTTGGTTCACTGATCACAGCTGGAGCAGAGACACCATTAGCCACTGTAAACAGCTGAAGTGTATTGATGGAGATTGAACATGAACCTGCGAGTCTTTACCATAGGCCTTAGTACAGACTTTGTATTTGCTGGTTTATATCAAGTAACCATGTATTCCCATACCTTTCCATAGTTTTTAACGAGGTATTTTACAGATTATGTTGTATATATTCTGCAGTCTGTATGACGGACTGACACTTAAATTTCACTCCCCAATCAAAAACTATTAAATAGTTTAATTGACAGTATAGATCAATAGACTGCAGTGACCTTGCAAAACACCAAAAAAATTATCCATGCTGATAAATCCACTTAAACTCAGTATCTGCAGTCGAGGATCTTGTTTTTTTGGTTCTCTTCATGTGTTTGTTTAGTAATAAACTGGTGTTTCTGGTTGCAGAAACAACATAAAACACATTAACGTTAGCCTCTGTAGCTGAAGGGCTGAGCTCTGTGTTAATTCAGACATGAAGCCACATATTTTACATTTTCATTCATTTCTAAATATAGGTCTTATTAATATTGAAGGGGCATTTCAGAATTGTAAGTTATAGTTGCCCCTGCATTCAGAAGAAAATGGGTTCCAATCCCAGGACTGCTAGTAGCCTTGAGCAAAGTACCATCCCGACACACCGCTCCCTGCCTGCTGTCTCACTTGGTGAATGTGTTAAATAGAGATAAATAATTTCATTCTGTTTAAACTTTGTGTTTGGTGTGTCCATGTATGTGAAATGGGACACTTTACATACATACATATATGTGGAGGGAGACTTGAGTATATATATATATATATATACTCAAGTCTCCCTCCACATATATGTATG
>JBBMFX010000128.1:14181568-14194709 GCA_037832545.1 Rhabdalestes septentrionalis
AAACTCAATTTTGAATCAAGATCATGAAGAAAGGCCCGGGGGTCTTTAGACCCCTCTAGTCAACACCCGGCACTGGGCATGGCGACTGAGTGACAGAGGTGATGTGGTCAGGGAAGGAAAGATGATTGATGATCAGTTTCCTTCCCCAACCATATTAAAGTGAAAGTGACCAATCTGTTGTACATGAACACACCACCGTACACAGTGTGAAATACCACAAAATTCTTCATCTGTATCGCTCCCTCCAACGCTCCGAGGATCATCGTCTGGCTCTGCCATCCCTACACACAAGGTAAACCCAATCCAGACTGCTCTCATTCCTGGTTCCCTGCTGGTTGAATGAACCTCCAAAGATGACTAGAGCAGCAGAATCTCTCTCTAGCCTCAAAAACCTCCTGACAACTCATCTGTTCACAGATCATCTCCTCTCCTAATGCACTACTCCCTACAAAACGATTTCAATCCTTTGAAATAAGTTCTGTACTTCGTGCCATTGCAAGGATCTGAGAATGAGAGTGATGGGATTAGTTTTCTCAGTTTTGGTTAGAATTCTGATAGCAGCACTTTGAATGAGCTGGAGCCGTGCACTGGACTTTTTGGGAATCTCACTAAGAACAGCACTGCAATAGTCAGCCTGTAGGAAATTAAGCCATAATTATGTTTCTCTAAGTCTTGTTTAGACACATTTAGCAAGAATATTAAGATGCCAAAAGGCTATAGCTTTCTAAGATGTCTATCCATGATCATGCCATGGGTCAACATTTGATGTGGTCTAGATTCCAGGCCTGACCATTGTCTGGGAAACTGACCCAAAATGTCCAAAACTTTGCGGACACATTCTCATCTGCTGTTTCCTCTGATTTCAAGGGTAGTTACAGAGAGCTTGCCTCCCCTAGACCGCAGTAACATTCTCTACTCTTCTAGGACTTTACACCAGAAATTGGAACTTGGTCTTGTGGGTTTGATTGCATTCAGCCTCTTCATCTCAAACCAAAGGTGTTGGATGACACCTCACTCCCAACAATGCACGTACTCTACTCGACCGCCCAAGGCTGTGGCGTTTATATCCTTCCAGATTATTGTTGGTATTGGGCATGGTGACCTGCAAGTCATGGACGGATGAGTACTCTCAAAAGTAGCTGAATTCTAATTAGAAGGTGTGGCTGTCTGGATACTTTTGGAGTGTTTCCAAATGTTATTTGCTGTATATTTTGTATTCAGTGTCAACACATTCAACAATAAATATTTATCCTGAAAATTATTATTTCAAATGAGCACAAATGCAAACTGGTTTGATACCAAGGCTGATAAGAAGATAATGAAGGCAATCAGCCATCTGAAACTGGACTTTTCTCTCTGTTGTGGTCAGGATAGCTCATCTGCTCCCTGAAGGCCGGGCCAGAGAAAATGAGCTCCTTCCCGCAGGCCAGACGACACCTAGAAATGTTTATTCATGCACAGACACATAAATATACACCTTAGAGTGTTAAGCACAACATCTACATGTCTCCATTAATTCGTGCATAAATATTGTTTAACCTGAGCTCCATATTGCACAGCCCTGCCTTGCAAATCCAGCTGCCCACATCTGCACTTTACATATTTTTGGCTGCCTATCTTTGGTAGTTATATTTTATATATCTCTTCTCTATATACATTTATGTAAATTCTATTTTTCTTTCTTTTTATTTTTTACAAAATCTGTGGTACTTCACATCTTGATATGTTACTGCTATTTTATATGACAAGTAAAGATTTCTTTATATGTAACAGCACATATTCTACTTTATTCTATTCTAAATCATATATGATACTACTGATTATATATTTTACTCTGTTACTGATCTTAAATGCTATCCTGTTCTATACTAGATTAGAGATATTACTGACCATATATTCTATTCCAATATATTCTAGTACTCCTATATTATAAGACATTCTTGACCTTATCTAATCTATCCTATTCTATTGTATTGTGTTATGTTATATTATAGTTTAGATCCTGTATAATGTTACTGATCATATATTCTATTCTATTCTATAGCACAGGTCATATGTCCATTTATAGAATATATGACTGATCATATACTCTGTTGTATTCTATATTACTAGTCATATGTTGTGTTATAGAATATATTACTGATCACGAATTCTGTTCAAGATGAAATAATATAGGATGTTTTGTCTGTAAATCACTAGTAATCCAGTAGGTGGCGGTACGTCTGGGAGGTGCTCAGTTTGTGAGAAGGGTTGCAGTATTTGGCAGGGTGTGTTTTTGGTGCAGGTTGTACGGAGTCACGGTGTCTCTGCTCCTCTGTGTCATTCGGGTCTGTATTTTCTGATTATTTCTCTGTTTGTGCTGAACCCGGTCCGCTCCAATGCCTCTGGAGAACCTAGAGGAGGAGGGTTTACCGAAGAACCCGGACCTGCGCGTGGCGCAGCTGAAGTTTCTGCTGGGTCTGGACGGATACCGGCAGGACGCGACGTTGCGGGCCGAGCTGATGGAGGCCGTCCGGGCGAACAGTGAGTCCAGACCCCCTCTGCACACCCATAGGTCCCTCTGACAGGACAGGGGCCATGTGTGGTTGTCCAGGGCATCTTTATCTATCTTTTTTTTAAAAGCCCAAAAAAAAAGCCGAACCTCCGGGCTACTGTGTGCCAGCAGCCCCCTGAATGACTAGGCTATTATTGTTAGCATTCATATGCTAAGCTAACGGAATCTTAATGACAGAGCATAAACAAAAGACGTTTAAAACTGTACTGTAATACTTCAGGTATCTAAACCCTTTAAAGCTGTATAATTTCTGTTTTGTGTTATACGTAACAAATATTATCCGGCTAATTCGTTGCCTTAATAGCTAGGTGACTCCGGGTAGCTACAAACTGCATTTTATACATCGGACAGACTAAAGTGTTCTTGTGTTTTCATAAGTTTCTTGTTATCAAAATACTTTTTGAGCCGTTAGAATGTCACTAATACTTATCAACCAACGAAATTTGACATGCTAATACAACTTTTACCAGGAGGACTTTTATTTTGACATGTTCACTTCTAGTAGTAAAAGGAAGTAAAAGGTGGTTGATTTTAAATGGAGAACAAATGTTAACTGTAAATTAAGTCTCACAAAAATAAATTAGTTTGACATGTTAAAAATGAGTTAATTGTTGATTTATATTTATTTCCACTGAAAATGTAACTATTAAATTTTATTGTAGACTTTTATATTGAAAGCATATTTATGTGTTGTGTTTAGAAGTCATGAATTTATACTGGGTGCTGCAGTTATCATACCCCAATTACTACTAACAAAAAATCTCATATTTAAATATTAAATGTAGCATTTTTTGTGATATTTAAATTTTGATTTAAAGATAAAGTTGATTTATTTATACACTTGATTATTAAGCTCCATCCCAATTTCTGATGTGTTTTAGATATGGCTCCATACTACGAGACCTTGTGCAAGGAGCTGAAGTGGCCAGTGGACTCGGACCTTCTCGGTAAAATGAAGAAGGCCAACGAGGACGAGCTGAAACGCTTGGACGACGTCTTGGAGGACGCAGAGAAGAACCTGGGGGAGAGCGAGATCCGGGACGCCATGATGGCCAAGGCTGAATATCTGATCCGAATCGGGGACAAAGTTAGTAAACCTGCTTGTGTGCATGATTTTGAGTTATGCCTTGTCATTATGTAACGAATATCACCTAATTTTTCTTTTCTCCTGCAGGATGGAGCTCTTACTGCTTTCAGGAAAACCTACGACAAGACTGTCGCGCTGGGACATCGCTTAGATATTGTGTTCTACCTGCTGCGGATCGGCCTGTTTTACATGGACAACGACCTCATCACTCGAAATACTGAGAAAGCCAAGAGGTATCTTTTTAAAAAACACACACACACACACACAAACTGATTTCCACCATTTCCTCCCCAAATGTACTAGCTCAGCCTAAACAATTTTGCTTCACTTGACCCATGAGAAAACAGCTAACATAAAACAAGCACTTGCCCCAAACTATGCTCTTAAGTAACCTCAGACACTTTATGGTGCTTTTCTGTAAAGATGGACAAGAATATGGATCAAATTCAGGCTCAGATTTATTCCAGTGTGAATACAATAAATTAATAGTGTCTCGACGTCAGATGCTGCTCACATTAGACAAGTCAGCATGGGTTTACTTCATTCAACAGTTTGGGACAAGCTTGTCTCATCAGTGGGGTATACATTTTCATCACTGTTTTCTAAATGAGCCTCAGCTCCACTGCCACACACAAGAACCTTCTTTGTTTTGGCTGAGCACCTACATTTGTTATGATTTTCTGAATTATTGTTTTAAGGCTCTTGGGTATGGTGGGAGTGTTAAATTTTTTTTTGAACCCTTTAATTTCTCTTGTAGTCTGATTGAGGAGGGCGGTGACTGGGACAGGAGGAATCGTCTGAAGGTGTATCAGGGCCTCTACTGCGTTGCGATAAGGGACTTCAAGCAGGCGGCTGAGCTGTTTCTGGACACCGTCTCCACCTTCACCTCTTATGAACTCATGGACTACAAAACCTTTGTCACATATACGGTGTATGTGTGCATGATTGCACTGAAGAGGCCTGACCTTAGAGAGAAGGTTAGAATCCTCACAAGTCAGCCTATTTCATATGTCAATAAGATTGTCCTTAGGCATTGTTATATAATACCTATTGTTTGATCTGAGAGTGTAATATGTTCTTGACGGTCTTCCTTTAGGTAATAAAAGGTGCTGAGATTCTGGAGGTCTTGCACAGCCTGCCTGACGTGCGCCAGTACCTGTTTTCTCTCTACGAGTGCCGTTACTCCATCTTCTTCCAGTCTCTAGGTGAGTCTGAATCGCTCTTCAGTGTGATTATGTAATCTTGCTCTCCACTGCCAACCCTGTAGGGCTACAGCACTGCGGACCTTTTCTCATTTGTAAAGGCTTTGATAATCACTGGATAGCGTTGCTGTGGCTTATTTACCCTGTAAGATCAATGTAAGTGAATTTGTTGAAGCTATTCTCCCCTCTTTATTGGAGAGGTTGGGGGTGATGTACCCTTCCTCCCTCATCACTGACAACAGTTTTCCTTGGTTTGCTGTGGGTTAAATGCTGGTCATAAAAGATGATACTTGGTCATTTTCACAGTGTATAGTACCAGAAAATCTACATGTGCATGTTGTGCCATTTCAGTGTCTTCAGATTCAGTGTCTTGAACATCTGACAATTGACAAAACTTGGGAGTCTTTATAAACCTCTTATGTGCTATTCGTCAACACTGTGAAACTACAAGTAACCATGACATTTAATATTTCAAACCTTCACGGATTCACATTGATTACTGTATTAATGACCACCCTTTTTCTCTGCTGTAGCTCATGTGGAGCAGGAGATGAAGAGGGACTGGCTCTTCGCCCCACACTACCGTTACTACGTTCGCGAGATGCGGATCCACGCCTACAGCCAGCTGCTGGAGTCCTACCGCTCCCTCACTCTGGGCTACATGGCTGAGGCCTTTGGAGTCAGCACAGAATTTATTGATCAGTACGTGCATGTCTTCTATGTTACAACAGATTAACGGGTCTAGTGGGAGACACAACATTCCTGCTTTGAGGGTACATTAATATTTTAATACATTGTGTTTATTACTCCCCATAGGGAGCTATCTAGATTCATCGCTGCAGGCCGTTTGCACTGCAAGATTGACAAAGTGAACGAAATTGTTGAAACTAACAGGTAAGTTTAAACTAAATCACTTAATAAAATAGATGTGACAGGACTGTATGGAAAAAAGTAAACACGTACCTCCTTGGTCATCTTCCATACATTACATGTATTCCTTGATTGTCAAAATACTCACAGAAACCAAGTTCTGTGAATGGTTAGAGCCTCATTTGCATATGGCTCCCTTCTCTGATAATGGTATTATGCCAATAGCATGAGACTGTTTAACTTTTGTTATTCATTTTCTTATCTGTTCCCATTAAAGATATCTTCCTCTCTCTTTCGTTCCCACAGACCAGACAGTAAAAACTGGCAGTACCAGGAAACCATAAAAAAAGGGGATCTCCTGTTGAATAGAGTGCAGAAACTCTCCCGGGTCATTAACATGTAACCACGTATGGTATCGGGGGCAGTTGTCTTTTGAGTGGGTCAAACATGGATGCTTGTTCCAACATGTCCTGGTGCAAAAAAAAAATCTTTGATTTTTTGTTTTATGTACAGTATATAATAAAACCTTTTCAGAGAAAATGTCTTCATTGTCTTAAGAATTTGTTTGTGAGCCTACTGGACCTGGTGCACAACACCTTATAGAATATAACCTGGAGATACATGAACACAGGTCAAATGCAGTACAAAATGTGAAATTGAGGGTAGAAAGCTCAATGGCAAGAAATTCCACAGCTATTAAAATGTAAACACAGCTATTAGAAAATGCTTCATAATAGTGATGTGCAGGTTGACCTGTGAACTCAGGATTAGGAGGGTACAGGTAAACTCTAGGTATTAAGGGGCAAAATTAACAAAGAAGCACCCTGGGTAAATTGTAAATAACATTGTGGTGTAGGCTGGGCCAGGCAGGTGTAAGGTTGTAAAAACCCTGCCCTGTGTTTTGTGTTGTAGAGTTTTCTTGACTTTTCCAAGGAACCCAGGCTAGATTAAGGGGTGGTATTAGGTTCCCTGTGGTCACATTACATTCATTTGGCTGATGCTTTCATCCAATCTTGAGTAAATGCCTAAGTTTAAGGACAGTATGAGAACCAGAGGTGAGTTCTTAGTGCGAGAAGATGCTCTCTGAACTGAGGAGTCTTCAGGAGGTTTTTGAAGAGTGTTTCTGCTGCCTGTTCACCTTTGGCTGCTCATTCCAGCAGGGAATTAGGAATGAGACCAGGCTGGACTGGGTTTACCTTGTGTGTAGGGATGTCAGTGCCAGAAGATGTTCCTTGGGGGAGCAGAGGGAGCGTGTAGGAATATAAGACTGAATGAGAGGATACTCTGAGCAGCCCTCGAGGTCTATAGATTAAACAGCATTTGGCAGACTGCTCTCCTAACTGGCCTCCTGACTTGCTCCTCGCCAGACAGCAGCCTTAGTTCCAATTTAAATACATTACAAAGTTCAATATGCTTCTATAATAGCTATATGCTGTACAAAGCATTATAAATGACTGGTCAAAGGCCTACAACTCCCATTTCACTGTATAGCCTAAGCTGTGTTCACTTCCACATGCTTTGTGAGTTGTACGCTACTGTATTTTTTACCATTTTCCTGGATTGCATTTCTTTCATTTCAATAAAAACAAGTCACCATAAGAATATAAAGAAGAGTGAATCTAGCATTTCTTTTCTTATAAATAGCTGTATAAATTACTTTTTTTATTTACAGAAAACCTGTTACAAAACAAATAGACTATACAATCTTTTTCTTTAAATATTAAGTAAATCTAACCTACTATGTTTGTTCATGAATTACATAGCAGCCAACACACAAAAGTCCAGCTGTTCAAATGATTCTGATTATGTAGATAAAAAACTAAACAAAAAAACAAAACCAAAAGAAAATCAAATATACACACTTGTACATCATTTTCTAGGTTCTATGTAGATGCTTCCTCTCCAAAAACTGAGCCGTGTTCTGTCAGTGATTCACATTCCAAACCTGTGCTTCTTTTATCAAATATAATCCACCTTTCCGCCATACAAACACACCGTCGGCGGAGTTGGAATCTGACGGCATACAGAACATTGATTCTGTGTCAAAAAGAACAGAGCTGACTTAAAGGGACCCAATGTTCAGCTTTAAAAGCATAAATAGGCCTTTTTTTGTTTTTTCTTGCAAAGTGAATTACACTTTCAAACAAAGAAAAGGGAGCTTTGGGACCAGGCTTTAACCACATAAAATGTTCTACATGAGCTTTGTCCATCCTATGCCAGTTAATGCAGGACATTGAAAAGGGAAACAAAGGACCACATATTGGACTTGTAAGGAAGAAAGCTTCTAAATCCATAAAACATTCAAGTAACATGAAAGAAACATGACTACTAATAAAGCTCCTTTCTAAAAACATGAGAAACTAATTCAGGCACTTTTTTGTCATTATTTAAAAAGCTGCAAAATAAACGGCTGATTAGAAAGCAGTGTTTTCTATATACGTTTGGCAACGGCGGTGCAAGGAAAAATTTTTTTTTTTTTAACGGTCTGCAGAAGTGTTCGCTCTCCTTTTTGTCAGATTAAAGTAATTGCTTTAGTCTCCCCGTTAAACCCTCACAGTTAGTGTACAGACACGGGTTACGGTGAAACACACGGGACAGATGAAATCGCTCACGGGCCGCTCTGATGAAGGGACGGGGCGTTGTGGTGAGGGGGCGGAGTGTAGAGTGTAACAACTCGCTCTACTCCGGCTCCTCCTCTCCTCAGCGAGGACTTCAGTACACGACTAAAATCAAGAAGCTCCGTTTTGCGGGGAAAAAAAGAGGCGTATTGCATTATTGGCTTGGCAGTGAACCACTTCGAATAATCTCAAAACTGATCCGTTCACGAAATAAATAATAATTATAATAAACGATCTCGGTTGTACCAAAAAACGCGTGTAAGAAAATGCCTGTGCAAAAATACATCTCCGTATGTACAATTCATATTTTTCTTCCTTTTTTTTTATTTTTTTTTAACAAAATACGTATTCTGAAATAGGGTTAGAACTTAAATGTTCGTAGATAGAAAAAAGCCGAAGATAAAAAAAGAAAAAGAAAAAAACCTCTCCCTTCTCAGCTACGATCGCTGACTGACATCAGTGGAGTTTTGGATATTTATATATATATTTATATATACTTTTTTTTAATGGGAGCCAAAGCTTACAACACAGTCTCCACAACCTGACTGTCTAATACTTGTCTCCGCCCCTTTACAGCCTCTTCCAATGGAAAGAGGCCTATTGCAAGTTCATCACGATTAGAGCTCCTATATTTCTCTCTGTAAATAAACACAAAAAACACTGTATTAGCACAGCAGGCGCTGCGAACAGGGGTCAGCCGTTGTCAGAAGTGGCGTTATAAAGGATAGTGGTTGGATGGGTTGGTGGCGATTGCTTTAGAAAGCGCGAGCGGACGCGGGCGAGCCGTCACTCAGCAGGAGCTTCTCACAGTACTTCGTCTCATGTGCAGTTCTTCGTGCTGTCGCTGAGATGATGCAACGTGGCGCCGCCTTCAACTACACTAACACAGCTGGCCCTGAAAACAAGTGATGAGACCCAAGGGTCATCATGAGCATCATGGAACAGAGATGGTGCTGCTCGCTGGCTTTCGTTTGTTCTTCACCACAAACGAATGAAATGTTTCTATAAGACGTGGTTTGGTGAAAAAATAAAATCTGAACATTTTTACCCGCAAAGGCATGATTTGTAGACAAAGTTCACTTCTTTAGCATATTGGCTGGTGATATTAGGATTTTTTTTACCTCACTAGACGAGCTGGTGGCTTGAAATTTGAACAGAAAAAGTTGTATATAATCGAATTAACCAGGTTATATGGCTTCTAACAAATATCTCTCAGAACCAATATGGCCTAGACAACTACAGTGAGCAGCGTTAGTGAAGTAACTAAATGGAGCACAATGATCTGCATAAAGGCTGCAAAGAAGCGTGATGTATTTTTAAGTAGAATATTCATGTCAATTCATCAACAAATAGAAGAGTTTAAAATGCATTTCATGTGTATTTCATCTTAAGCCTGCCGATCACTTTAAACTGCTGTAAGTGTGTGATAGCAGAAATGTATCATGTAATGAATTAACATTGCTTTTGTATGTTAATTACACAGACTTTTTTTGGAGAGAGAGCTGCCATTTATTGCAGGCTCTAACTTTTGTCAACATGAATATTAAACAGACAAGACTATGTGGTATCGTAGTTTGCTTTCTTTAGAATGGGACCACGTAGGAGAAATGGAAACGGTCATTTGTGGAAAGGAATCATTGTGCAAATTAGATTTTTTCACCAAACCATTCCCTTAAAACTTCGACCCGGAAACTGTAGAAACAGCGGATGTTGGATCAGCTTTGAACTGCTGAGGGCACAGTAAACGGATGTTAAATTAGTGTAGATGTATAACTGGATTGCTCTGAGTGGGGCCTTTGTCCTCTTTTGCCACGATAACCTACAGTTGTCTTAGTGTATTTAGACAAGCGTGTCTCATACAGAATGACGTCTGCGTGTAGCTGTAGTGATGAGGGCCATCCGATTGGAACAAGAACGACCGAAGGCGACTGACATTCTATGAAACTGTCTGAGGGTCTGTGTACATTGATAAGACTGACAATAACAGACAGTGTTTCCAAGGCAAATACTACCAACAGTCCTTACTTGTAACATCTGAGTTACAATATTTTTAAAGGTTTATCAAGTCATAGTTCAGAAGGGCAAGTCATCAGGAGTAATACGACGTTATCTGGAATTAAGGTTTAACTCTTGCCTAGAAATGATGCCGGGACCACTAGTTTTCCAGAATATAGAAGTCTGGCTGAGTGCACATGGGTAAATAAGAAGTATTACAAAGTGACTGGGTTGGGTCAGATGTGGCTAAAACCAGTAATTAGGAAGAACTCTCTCATTTAAAAGAAGCTCTTACTCAATCCATTCCTTGGATTATAATGGATCCTGGTCTTTATCTTAATGAAGAATACTTCAAACTGGATGGAAACTAAACTTCTGAGAAATGTTTCATTTTGTTCCATGTGCTCCAAAGTTGCAGATACTTGAAGTATGTAAACAAAACGCGTTCTAAAGCAACATTAAGACTTGAAATCCTTTAGATGGGTTGTTCTTTTGGATATCTGACTTGTTTTCTCAATGGTTAATAAAACTGAACTCCACCTGTCAGGGTGCTAATAAAGTAAATGCATTTAACTAAATGTGTGCGCTTTTCTCACTCGGAGACTCCTGATATTCCCTCCTGTTTTCCTGTGCACTTTCTTTTTTCCAAGCACTTACAGTTCAGGGCGTGGGAAAAAAAAATTAAAGAAAAAAAGAAATTCCAGTATTCCGGTTACACCCACCCGGACACATACAAGAACACACATTCGAGCAGACGCACACAAACACACGGAAGAGATCAGCAGAAACGCTCCTTTTGCTTGTGTATTTCCCTCTGACGATTCATGGTAGTGTTGGTGTGGCCTTGTACCAGCCCTTATCTCTACCTCGGCATCCCTCGCTTTTCCACCCCTCCTCCCTCTTTGGGGGGGGGCTGCCACCCAGGGCATCGCGTACACCCACACATACACACCACTACATCCCCCTGCGCAGTGCCCCCGTTTGGCTGGGAGGGATGTGTCGCCGTCATTGAGCCGCCCAGTGCGCTCTCCACCCTGAGGATTGCGGGAAGCTGAGAGTAAGTGAAGAAGAAGGCCTCGTGCAGTGTGGCATGACGGGCGCTAAGGGAGCCTGCGGAGATGGAGTCCCAGTACACCGCTCCGCACCCCCAGAGCCGGCCCACCTGTGTCAGGGACGGGCCTTTGGCTGAGACAGGAAATGAAAAATATCATCAATACAAAGTATGAAAAGGGGTGGCTGATTTAGAAAAAATATATCATCGTGCTTAAAAACATTCTCACAACCCCTGACTACGGTTGTTTGTCTGAGTTTATATACACTGGATTGATTGAATAGATTAATGAATGAATGAACACATGAATAGGAAGACCAGTAGTGAGACATTTAAGAAATATTTGTAAAATGTCTTTAAAATTTACATTTATAGTCTCAGACAGGTGTTTAGATTCAACCGATACTCCAAACTGCTATTTTATTAATTATTTAATGGACCACCTCACAAAAATGACTAGATTTAATGTATATTTTTGCACATATGTAGCACTGCTATATTTCTCTGTAATGACAATTTACATGATCCCAGTTTCTTCAGTCTACAAATGTATCAGACATAGGTAATGGTCCAACATTCTTACATTTTGGGTTCTTTATGTAGTGACAATATTCATAATATTCTGTAAAGCAGACTGGGGTGCAATTTAATGTCATATGATCATGGCAACTCCTAATTATTACTGCACTACACAGAAGCAGACACTGTATTTTTGTACTGTATTACTGCTGCACTCCTGTTAATAGGAAGCTGTGCAGTATGAATGGACTTTGAAGTCCCAAATTAATTATTTACATTTCTGCTTTCTGTCTTTGCCTCATAACTAGTTGACTGCATCATGAGCGCACAAGCAAAAACAGTGGAGAATGGTGGTAACACATTGTTGGGGCAATCTGGGACAAACTGGGACATAAAATGTCAAAAAATTTGATACATTTAACCTAACAGTGAATACTAAATTAATTACATTTACATTTACGGCATTTAGCAGATGCTTTTATCCAAAGCTACTTCCACCCCCTAACTACAGGGGGCAGTCTCCCTGAAGCAACTTGGGGTTAATGGTCTTGCTCAGGAACCCAGTGGTGGTTTACTGAAGGTAGGATTCAAACACACGGCCTCTCGGCCCAGAGGCAAATATCTACTAGCACTACACCACCCCCTTCAGATTAATTACAGAAATCATCCTGAATCTGTACAGTTTTGCAAGGCCTTGACCCATCAGGCATCTGATCATTAATACCCTTACAATACAAACATGCAAACACATACCTGATGTATAAGTGAGTTGTTGGGAAGCCCTGGTGTTCCTGGCATGGGTCGCGCATGTTTGCTGTGGATGTTGTTGATGGCTGGAGATTTGGGCATTTTAGTCCTGCCGGGACCCTGCGACCCCCCGCCTCCTCCAGACGCTACAAAAACAATGGCAGCTTCATTTCAAACTGTACAATGCAGGCCAGGATTTTTGTTTTTACATGTATTTAACATTCATTCAGATTACATACTAAAGGTCAACATACAAGTTTAAACCCAAAGACAAATTTCATGAGACCTTATTCAATCCTTTCTACAGTGTAGATTTTAGGGCTGGTACGAATGCCACTTTTTGAGCTTCGAGTATTCGCTAGTGAAAAACATAGAATACTCTATGCTTCGGTGGGAGGGGGCTGAATGTATTCTTATCTTGTATTCGCCATCTTGGATTCAGAAATCCATGTTTTCAAAGTAGAATTATAAATAAACAAACCGCTAAACACAGCTTTT
>JBBMFX010000128.1:14194809-14214275 GCA_037832545.1 Rhabdalestes septentrionalis
TTCTCCGGTTCTGGGTGGAGGAGAACTCCGTGCTCGGGCTCGTTGGAAAGATCATATTGAGTTTTTAGTGGGAGTCGCTCTTGGTTTCGCAGGGATTGATGTCACGTGTAAAAAATGTTTTTTTTCTTTCGAATACTCGAATCTCAAAATGAAAACTCGAATGCCATCCCACCGAACGAATACAGAGTATTCCGAGTATTCGGTTACAGCCCTAGTAGATTTTAAAAGTATGAACCAAAGCTCAGGTGTTTAACTACAGGTCACTGTAATGCAAAGTTATTAAATGCAAATTCATAGTAGTAGGTATGTTTTTGTCCAATCCTTGCCAACTTGTTCTTCATTAAAAAACTGATACATATAATATTCTTATAAAAGAAAATTGTGATTCCACACTTTTTTTTTTGTTGCTAAGTTTGGCAATACCTGTGCCAGTGAGGCTGCCACTAGCAGGCGAGCTCTTCCTCCTCTTGCTGTCGATTCGGGCGTCCGTGTGGCCGTGATGTTCGCTGCTCTGATGGACAAACGGGCCGAGCGAGAGCGTGGAATCGCTGCTGTTCATCATGACGCTCATGCGCTTGATGGGCTCGGCTGGGCTGGCCGGTGGCGGCCCACGGCTGGCTGCTTCCTGTCGAAGGCTTAGCGAGTTGGCACGGCCCGGCGGGCAGTTTGCGCCGGCGCTGTGAAAGGAAGAGGAGGAAGAGGAGGACGAGGACAAGGAAGCCGTGGAGGAGGGAGTGGAGGTAAGCGAGGAGTGGAAGCTGCTCCCTGAGGTGCCCGAATTCACTGCACAATTTTTCTTGTAGGAGGAGGAAGAAGAGGATGACAAGGAAGATTCGGTGGCGTAGGTGCCATGGGGTGCCAGTAGAGAGCTGTTTTTGCGCTTTTTTGCCCCTGCGCTACTGCCCACGCTCACACTGCTGCTGCCCCCGCTGTTGCTGCTGCCTCCACTTTTGCTGCTGCTGTTAGCAACGGGGCTAGCTAGCGTGGCTGAGGAGGAAGAGTCCCTGACCCGGAAGGGTTTGGCTCCAGAGCGGGATTTAAGGGGTCTGCTGGAGCCAGGCGTGGAGGGCAGCGAGGAGGAGTGGGCCGAAGGCATCTGGGGTGATGACGAAGACACTTGTCTGGACGAACTGCTGCTGCTGTTGCTGCCGCTGCCGCTGCCGCCACTGCTGTAGGACGGCTGCTCTCCTGCCCTCTGGGATGCGGCCCGGGCATTCAGGGTGGTCCCGTACGACAGCATGGGCTTGCTGTCATATGACTGGCCATAGGGAGGAGGAGGGGAGGGGCTGAGGAATCCCGAAGAAGAGGAAAGCGAGTTTCCGCTCGACCGGTGAGAAGTCGAAACAGCCGATGAGGACGAATTGTCCGGCGCCAGAGGGATTTTCCTACGAAGTCAGAGCACAGAGCAGGATGAGAGACAACAATCGGAAAGTCTTCAAAGCCGTAACATTTATTCAGTTGTCAACTGATTATATAACAGGCTTAATAGAGGTAACAGCCCATGGTCCTAGAGGGACAGGATCTAGTGCAGTCTGGTGACTTATCTGCATTATTAAACCTAAAAATCCTGATTTGTATTAAGTCTGCCTGTAAAGGGAAGTGGACGGCACGATGGTGCAGTAGGTGACGCTGTCGCCTCAGAGCAAGAAGGTCCAGGGTCCGATTCCCGGCTGGGCCGCTGATGAGTTTCCCCGGGAATTCCAGTTTCCTCCCACAGTCCAGACATGCACATCAGTTGAACTGGAGATGCTAAACTGCCCCTAGGTGTGAGTGTGTTTGTGTATCTGGTAACTTGTCCAAGGTGCTGCTCTGTGATAAATAATATTTGAATGAAATCTAGATTAATAAAAAAATCAATAAATTACAGCATATAAGGCAAACACTGCCCAAAATATTATGCTCTTCATGAGCCTAAAAATTTGAACTGAAATACTGGCAATCTGTCTGATCCTGACGTCAAATTTTCCACCTGTGGGACTAATAAATGTTTATCTTTCTTTAATTTTAAAATGAATAATCTGATGTACAAATAGTAAGGTGCCTAAAGGTAAAACTATGTTGGACTGGAATAAGCAAAATAATTTAGAAGATGGCAGACATTCATGATCTCCTCTTTACTGGAGAAATCTCAGTATCTTTTGTGTAAAAAAAAAAAAGAAAAAAAAAGATGACGGCATTTACTTCCACATCAGAGAGTTGACGTGTTTGTCCATCATCGCTGCCAGTGCACACCGGACGCGGTTCCAGCGCCGGTCAAAAGAGTAACAGCTCCTCCCGAACATGCGGCTCCCAAAAGTGCAGTACTAAGTGAACAAAAAGGAAAGAAACCGAACCACAAGATTCCATGTTACGCTCCATACATTCAGAACATGAATTTCACGTTAAAAGCTAAAGCTAACATTTAAACAGAAAGAAATGCATCAATTACTTAATGAACTGAAGCGAGATTTAACCTGCTACCAAGAATGGGATCAATTCAAAATCATAAATATAATCTGCAGAGCACTAAGAAATATATGGTTTTCACATATGCTCTGTCAATCACAGTGCTGTGGTCCACATGCGTTCCAAATATGTTCCATGTCCATCAGGTAATTATCAAGCTTTTCATGTGCTTAGTCAAGCATGTTAAGTCTGAAAATAATTCATAAATTCTCTAAACTGGTACACTGTCAAAGCAAACATCCCAAAAAATGCTGAACGTGAAAGAGTGTTTTATTGTGAGAGACTTACAGCAGCTGGTCGTGGGTGATAACCTGAATAGTGGCAGTCCAGTTTGTCCACTCCCTCCTCTCTCTCTTCATTCTCGCCCTCGTCACTGGACAGGCGGGACACCCCGTCAGGCGTGGGAGCCAAGTGCGGGTGCTGAGTCGAGTCATGGGCCATGGCAGGGTCCCCTAAACCGCTCACCCCACCATGAGAGCTACTGCTACTTAGCCTGAAAAAGAAACATAACAAAACTATTCAGAAACAGGAAAATCTTCAAAAACGTTCTAAATATGGGCTACATATCACTGATATGTAAATGAGACAGCAGCTATAGGTAAAAATGTTTAGCCATCAACAACTATAGGACTATTTTTTCTCATTCAAAGTCAAGTATTCTGTTGTGTTCAACTGACAATCAGACTTACTGAAATATACTACAAGCTAGAACATTTCTTTATAAAGATTTAGATTCTTTATGAAGGTCTAAAACGCTTTGCATCAAACATGACATTTTCTGTCACATTCAACTGCCCAATTACATTTATTGCATTGTAATTGCACATATTTATTGATGATTTATTGATGAACTCCATTTTGCATACTGTGGATACCATGAATGTACCATTGTCATTCTGCACTGTCTTGTCTTGTTTTGTTAAGTTATATTGTTGCTCTTGTGTCTTGTTTTGTTCTGTTCCCCAGTTCCTCAAGCTGTTATTTGGATTGTGAAATTCCATCAGCAGCTCCTGATTTAATTTAATGATGGACTGATCGACTCAAACCAGGTTTCTGATGGAAACTACAATAATACTGGACTTATATATACATATATATTATTTGTACTTCTATACTGTACATAAAATCACAATTTACGGCATATTGTTATTTGTATTTACTATTAGTTTGATTTAGTTTATTTAGTAATATCAATGTGAAAAAGCACTTGTTGCTCATCTCAAAAGGCTTGAAATATTTTTGCAGCTGCCTTCTGCACAGTTGAGTGAATGCAAACTATTTTTTAGTTTGAGGCACTTAGTGGAGACAAAAAGAGAGATTTTAGCCTGTTTGCTGATGGGATTTGGGAAGAGTATTGTTTTCCAAGCCTTGTCGACCATTTGACTTATTGCACGCCGGTCTGTTGTTGTGGGGTCATTTCCACGCCCCGAAACTTGACGCTAAACGTAACGAACTGTGATTGGATGTTTGATATGTCGGTCAAACAGCCATATGGGCGGGCCTTGGCCAAAGAAAGCTGCTATGAATTCCAGACCTTCAGCCGCCAGTCCGAAGGTCTGGTTATGCAAGACTACTTTCTGACTAACTACTGCAGCCCATGTGGCAATACTGTACAGCCCTGAGGGTATTTTACAAAGCAGGAGTTCTTAGTTTAGCAAAGACAGCGTAAACCAAAATCAACCCTGTCCTATTAGTAAAGAAAGGAGGAATGTTACTATTGGACAATCTTCAAATATGTGCTTTTGAGGAATTCTGCTTAGTATCAAATACCCCCTTGATGGCAGAAGGTAACAGGAATGAAGAAGAAATGCACTCTGCATGCAGGTGTGTGTATGGAAAGGCCTGGACAGCGGCATGGGCAGGACCTGACATGGGCAGGAATGGGTCAACTCACCGTGGAAGACCAGGATTGTGAGGTTTGGGTCTGCTGAGGGTAAAAGGCTTGGGGGTATCGGCGGCGGTGCCGTTGCCATGGGGAGTCGGGTGGTGGGGGTCTTGCGGGAGGCGGGAGAGGGGTGGGTGGGGGTCCCTGAGAGGGGGGGTTTGCTGGGAGGGCTCGGACCTGTGCGGCTCCTTCTCTCGCGCTCGATTTTTGTGCTCAGCCAGCAACGCGTCGAAGCGTTTCCGCCGCCCGAGCACTGCCCTCCTCTGGCTTAAGGAATGTGTCTGCAGGAGACAGAAGTCACACCACAGGTAGGATGATGATGATGATGATAATAATAATAATGATAATAAAAAATAATAGTAAAAAGTCATAATGACAACAGCAAAACAACAGTAATAATAAGTAATAATGATAATGGAACTAGTCTCATTTAGCATTTCTCTGCCTTTCTCCCTGTAAACTAACCACTACAAACAGCAATTAAAAATAACAGACACAGAAGAAAGATTGGTAGAAATAAAATGCTGGCTGAAACACCTCACAGCAAGAGTGAGCAACACAAAACAGCCACAAGTAGCAGAGCTATTTTTGATGGACCCTTGTTCCCTAGTTTTGACATGTGTCACATTGCGCTTTAATTCTGTAGTTAAACAGATATCTTTCATTACAACATAGTTCAACTAGACAAAAATACATAGAAGTTCATCCATGAGGTGGAGAAAAGTAAGATGAATGACATACATATATAATAATTATACTATAACTTTGTGTTTATACAATGCTTTAGGAGCTTCTATGTGCTTTGTAGAATATAAATAAGGGGGTCGGTCTTGTATCATTAACCAAAGATCTACAGTATAAATGCAATAATACATTTGCACACCAGTGCCAACATCCCATGTTAAATAAATAAATTTACAATTAAGCTGCAAAAACAACTCTACAATAATAAACACTATTTATCAGTGAAGAGCTATCATGCTGTCAAGGCATGTAACCAGCTTGTTAGCAAGTCTGTGTCCAAACCACCACTATTATCATCTATTTAATGACATCTGCTGAAAATGAGACTGAGCAGTTGGACCATTAAATTAATGTTCAACAGGGGATGTGGTGTACCACTCAACAGAACTCATTAACCTCAGAAGAGGCTGTTCAAGCCGAGGGACACACGAATTTATTACATAAACAGGACTTCTGAATCAACAGCCAAGAAACAAAGGTTTGGTAATCGTTGCTTGATCGAACATCTAATGATTATAGTATTTGGAACACTCCTCCTGTCACAGCTGCTGTAATCATGATTAAAACACAAAGGAAGGACTGGAGAATTATTCGCACATGTTGAAATGGAGAGAGCGTCTCTGTATAACTTTAACACAAAAAGAATGATCATGATCTGCTTTTCTTAACCAGTAGATTTCACATTAACCTGGGAATATATGTACTTTAAGAAAAAGACTGCATGCACCAAAAACGGTTACTGGGCTCTCCAGGAAAAAAAAAGCTCTAACAAGATCTAGTGTGCACGAACACCATGACAAGGACTGCAGTCTATCAGCAAATCCGGAGTTGCGAGACTGACAGCAGTGACTCAGCACTACCTGACAAGGCGAACAGATTCTACGCTCACAAGTCTGCTACCAAAACTCCACCTGGACTGCATGAAAAAACACCGAAACTCTCAGAATGTTGATGCGCTCAGCTCACTTAGCAGAAAGGAAATTCAGAAAGCGTTTTGGCCCAGTGGAATTTCACACATCCCAACCCCCTCCCCTTCCCAGCCCCTCCAACATCCACAGGCGTTGCACAAAGCCACTGCTCCTCTACTGACAGAAACCTTCCCTCTATTCTCCTCATATACCAAAGTGCCTAAAAGCACTTGGAGATCTCTGTATTGTACACTTGAGTTATAGCTGTAAAAAATAATATTAGCCAAGACCTGCCGCATGAATCAGAGCGTCCTAATGTGTGGGATAAGCATCTGGTGTAGCAACACCTCAGCTTTAAACAGAAAGGTGGCAGAAAAGATTGTTGCTTCTGTCCTACCAAACACTGAATGGCTCTTCTGCTGCAACAGAGCCCTCAGTAGCATCAACCACATTATTCACTGCTATCACAAAGCTGTCACTCCATGTAGTCTTGAAAGGTGTACGTAACTGTCAGGTCTCATTACATCACCTCTAATAGCACACCGTCACAATTCTGTCTACAGAGCGTGCACTGCCTTGAATGAAATGTACTTTATGTACTTCCTAATATATAATGAATAAAGGAGGTTGAATATGTGTGTGTGTGTGTGTTAGGTGTCACCCACCTTGCATGTTAAGGATCTTGTGCATGGCTTACGTGCTCCCATATCCAAAACTCCACAATGGATATCAGGATTGAACTCGCGCTCTAGAGGTAAGAGAAATGAATATGTAATACAGAAAAAGGTCCAACAGATCACAATACAGTAATATTAACTGTAATATTTATTCTCTGCAGCAACATGGGAATTTATTGATGTAGGCTCAAAAAAGCAGTATCCCTCTAAAGTGGTGACCTTATGACAGAAGGAATACGCTTTCATCGCTTCAAATGGAATTTAATGGAAAAAATTAATTTGGACCATTTCTACTAGAAAGAAATAAAGAAAGAAAAAGCCAAGGAGAAACACAGAAGATATGAGATTTTGTTCCAACAGGGACTATGTACACAAATTAGCCATAATATTGACAGGTGAAGCGATTAACAACACAAAAAAGTGCTTCTTTCATTTCATGGAAGAAAACACTAATTCAAACACTGATACGAACATAATTATTTATAGATGTTCAATCCTTTAAAAAAAACAAAAAAAACACACTATTTGCCGTTTTAACATTAGGAATAATCTAATTTGGGTGGGATTTCAGTGGTTATAATCATCATGTTCACATTACTTATTGTTTTTGACCCAGTTGACTCCTGGTGTTTTCATGTGTGTTTAGTATGACTATTATATCAGGCTGGCTTATTCATCTAAAATTACAAACACATTTACAAACAGATTGAAATCTGGAGGAAGTCTGCGATTATTTTAACCATGATATACTAGCATAAATGCATCCAGCTCTCCAAGTCACATTTAAGAATCAAAACTCTCTCAGAACAGCAATGGTGCTCCCCAATTCATTTTCTGACTGAATTTCTATTGCCTACTTCTTTAACATTCCATCTTTACTAGGTCTTGGTGTTTCTCCGCTGTTTTGCTGCATAGATCATGGGCTAATTATTTCACAGCTGTATTTTTGTTATCACTGACTGCTGGTGTTAGGAAATATGCAATGTTGCCTTTTTAATCACAACCGAAGCCAGCTGGAGTTGTGTATGAACTCATTTACACATGTTTGGCTACCAAATGTGGACAAAATCTTAAGATCCAGACACTAGGTGTAAAATGACGAGGTGTTTCTGACACATTCTGTTTGTTATTACAATCACTATCAACAACAGGATAAACATCAGGCAAGGAAAAGTTTGTAACACTTAAAAAGAAAAAAAGAAGACAACCCTTATAAATTATTCATACTCAGGCTGTTAATTAAGTTGTTGACAATTTATTCTTAATAAGCAGGTTCACTATTCCGAGGACCTCAGATCTTGCTAGTTGCTGTGCTTATCTTCTCTATTTCTGAGGCAGCATTTTAAACTTCATCAGGTCTTTCTTAACATGAACTACCATTACAAACATCAGATCATGCCAAGCAGTGAGCCTTCATCAGTGTACGACAGCATAACTTCTTTATGATTCATTAACTGTCTACGACCTAATTAAAAGCCTGATTCTAAATGATTTAGAAAACCTTTAGAAGGGCAGTCTTATTGTGAAGCGGTAGCTGTTTCTGTCCCTCACCTGACTGTCTCCTGTACGTTTTTCTGCTACTGGCATTGGTGCTGCTGTCCTGCTTCTTGTCAAGGGAGGCGAGGTGGCCCTTTCCATTAGGGATGTGGCCCTGGGCCACCAGCTGAGCCTTTGGTACAGAGGGGCTATTAAGGCCTGGCTTTGAGGGTGATGAGCTCACAGTACTGGCAGAAGAGGAGGAAGAGGTGGGCACATGGGTGAGCTTGGAGGAGTGGTCCACTTTGTGATGGATCTTCTCCACTGTGACAGCCAGTGTCAGGCTGGATGGGAAAAAAAAAAGGATGGTAATATTCAGCATGTTCACGTACATGTTTAGGACTATGACAGTGAGAGACCCCACAAAATATATTGAACAATCAAATCAGCTGCAGAAACACTGATGGACCAGAATGCCATTTGAACACAAATTTACAACTAAAGGCATTCAGGAACCGTGCTGTACCTAAGCCGCACTGTGATGGCACAGAACCTACAGACCTCTTTGATTTTCCATTGTACCTCAGTTAGGTAACATTGTTTCTGACATGTCAACAGTACAATTCTGTTCCCACAGTTCTCTTCCCATAGTAGGTCATAGTCCCAAAACAGCATCCATGGAGGCGAATCAGCGGGACGTTTTTGTGTCAGAGCTGTTTTCTTACTTTTCTTTATTCTTTTGTAGTCGTGTGTGAGTTTTTTCTTTCGTTTCTCAGCATTCTGTAGGTATACAACGAATACCTAATCCAGCAAACTTCGCCTGGCACACCTTGTTACATTTTGTTAGCATCATAGAAAACATAGAAAAATATATCTTCAGCCCAAAGAGACAGTAGTGTTTTTACTTCATTAGCGTCCTAGAGGTAAGTTCGTATCGCTGTAGTTGTTTTTTCTTTGGACGGACAGTAAAAAGCCATGGCCTCTTTTGTTGTAATGACAACATTTAATCCAACCAGAGAGCATGTGTACGGGTCACTTTATTTATAAATGAATTGGCGTGGTTCCTTGTGCCAGTGGAAAAGCCACACAAAACTTCTACTAAAAGTACACGTTTGCTTTTGGCTACACACAGCTTTGGTCCTTAATCCTTGGAATGCCAATACTGCAGCTGAACATTTTCCCCCTCTGACACACTTGGGAAGTGCTTGATAAGCTGAAATTGAGTTGGACCAGGTGTGTCAAAGCAGCGAAAACATTCACCTGTAGAAAAAAACTCCTCAAGGACCACTGGCATAGAGTAAATGGCCTACACTGAGATGAATGGCCACCAGGCTAAGTCACCAAGGCAATAACTAAAGCAAAATGCTCCAGGTCAAATGGGCACTAAAGATAGCTAATAAGACATGAAACCTGGTAGGCATCCACTAAGCAGCCATTAAGACTTTCAACTGCTCCGAATGAAGCCAAATTATGTGTTTTGAAGTGCGTGACCCGACAATACCACAGAATGCGTAAGGCGAATTTCCCTTATGGAGGTTTATAGTACTCACTTGTCGTCAGGCGGCCCCTTCAAGGGAAAGTGGGGCTTCCGGTGAGGCATCTTCTCTTTGGCTGAGGGGGTGTTGTTGCTGCCACTGGAGGGGGCTCCCATGGACCCAGTGCTGGCTGTCCCGCTTCCACCCACACCTCCAGATCGACTCCGGGAGGAGAGGCCCGAGAGTGGATAAGCAGCGGAGGTGGGGTAGGCTGATGAGGGCTTGCTAATCGAACTGTGTCTTCTCTCTGAAAAGGCCCAGGGGTGAAACACAAGTTAAAGTAAGACACAACAAGCAATAATGAGGATACTGCCAAGTATATTTCATAGTTATGGATAAACTAGGAACTGTATGTCTGATTGCTGAAGTCTTCTCTCATACGATAATTTTTAAAAAAACTCAGAAGTTTTTTTCATTCATTGCTTATTAATTCAAAACTTTCCAAAATTCTGTGTTCACCCAAATGGTGGACATTACTAGGTAATGCAGTTTTGAAACTTTCTTTACTCCATTCGTCAAAGTCTGAAGGATATTCCAGAAGGATTTCCCAAGATAGTTCTCGTAGCAGGATTTATGTGATCTTTTGTACAAAAATGGCCTATGGCCCAATGTGCATTGATTTCTAAATAACAATACATTGCCGTAATATGTTCTGTAAAGGAGCATGTCTTCACAATGAAAAACATATTAATTACAACACCATCCAAAGGCAGGATTTACAGTTATTGAAATATGCAAATATATGCATATTTAATTAGATAGAAATCCAGACACCATTTCTTTTTAACACCGTTTCTGACACAAAATAATGTTTGTTTGAATATCACTAATTAGCTACAGAAGATTCATGGTAATGTCCATTTTCTTTTTAAAATGACCTACAGGGACAGTACGAGACTGCAGGTCTCCACCCTGAGGAAGACGACACCTATAAGGCACTCACTGAGACAATGTAGGATTTTGGATCTAAATTGAAGGGAAGACTTTTCCTCGCTGGCCTTTCTGCTGACTACAAACATTGTGACATTATCAATACTAGGGGTGGAGACAAATACAACTACGGTGTTCGGATTGGCACAAATAACGTGTTTTTTTTATTAATACCGTATTCGGACAAATACTTTAAAAAAATATTTGTATTCGGGATGCCTCAGTCCTACTGATCCAGTCCAGTATCCACCATTTGAAAAAAACCCCAGCTGTGTTAGACTGTATGAATGCTGGATAGTCACTGATGGCAGCACGGTCTGTCCAGAAGATTCTCCAGATTTCAGTACAGACCAGGCAGGAACCAGCAGAAATTTAGTACCACTTCTCAACACCTGCCCACGAACACAGAACATGTTTAAGTTGCTAGAATGTGCAAATCAACTCACGGTCCCAAAACCACTCAGTTCCTCCAGTTGTTTATATGTCTAATTATAAGACATTACCACTGTGATCCTCTGCAGAAGCAAAATAGCTCTTCATACACATAAGGAAGGAAGGAAGGAAGGAAGGAAGGAAGGAAGGAAGGAAGGAAGGAAGGAAGGAAAAAAACGAAAGAATGGATTACTGAATAAATGAACAGACAGAATTAGAAAAACAAAAGACGAAAAGAAAGAAAGAAAGAACAGAAGGAAGGAAAAGAATTACATAATAAAAAAATGAACGAAGACAAGAAAGAAATAGGAAAGAATAAAGACAAATAAGAGCAGAAATATGAACAAAAGAAATAAAAATATAAAGAAAGAAGGAAGACAAGAAAGAGAAAGACAGAAGTACAGAATGAATGAAGGAAATAAAGACCGAAGAACATAAAGAAAGAAGGAAGACGAAAATAAAAGAAAGACAGACAGATGGAAAGAAAGAAAGACAGACAGACAGACAGACAGACAGAACCAGGCTGTGTAAACGTACTCGATGCAACAGAAAATTACAGTGATTTAAGCTTGTTCTAGAGCGGGCAGAAGTGATAAACACAGACAGTATTATCTTGGGATAAAATAATGATGGACAGAAAAAGCAAGTGCTTTACTGAGGTCAGAACTAAATACAACACTGGCATAATTGTGTAACGCAATCGAGTAAGGAAAAAATAGAATGTACAATTCAATGGATTTAAAATACCAAGCTAAAATGAATGACTACACATTTCACATATCAAACACATGCTCAAAAAACAATTTATCTCTGGATTAATTTAGAGCTTCAATGAACATCAGTTAAGCGGCATTTTACCATTCAAGATTGTTCAATCAATGAACCACAGTGACCATTTCTGTTATGGAAACTACTTTATGAATTAAGCAGTACATACTATTTCCAGATCTTCATTAGGATCAAAGTTAGAACAGTCTGACTTACTGTGAGCTACAAACCTTTTCAAAACTTCAACGCTACAGGAGGCCATTTTAGACACTAAATGTGGTGTTCAAGGTCTGGGAGCAGTTTTAGAGGATTCATTTTAGCAAAACTATTTGGGCTATTTGGGTGACTGTTGGCTTCCGGGGTTTGTAAGCAACATTAGCCTCACATCTCCAGTTCCAAACTAAAGAATCAACATTTGGACCCAGGCATGTCTTGCCTGATTGCTAACATCTAGATTTAAGCAGAAAATTGGTTACATTTTATGATCCTTTTAGGCACAGATTCAAGAGCTTGTGCAGCGAAATGTCACTGGAGAACGTTCAGGCATGAAGCTTAATGAGGAAACGATAAATTAGGCGTTAAAATAAACAACCAAACAAACAGAGGCATGTTTCTTCAGCAGCGGCAGCAGTATTTGTGTGCTAGGAGCTGCTGGGTGGCGTGTGGTGTTAATACTCAGCTCCACTCGAACGCTCTGCAACCTCCAGCAGCTCCGGGCTGCCTGCCAAACGCTCCAAACTGCAGGAGTAAACCACTGCGCTAACACACACACACACACACAAGCCCTGGTCTCTCCCCACTCGCCTGCCTGTCAGCAGTGCGAACACACTCTCTCCCTCGCACACACAAAACCCTGCTGCTCCCACCCAATATTAGCTGTTCAAGCTGCATGCAAGCAGCACTGATAAAAAAGCAGCAAGTCATCCAGGTCCCTCGACAAGAAGGAACAAAAAGAAGCAGAGAAGAAAAAGAGACACCCTGATTTATTTCAGCAGATAGAAAATGACATGGCCTCGGACGCCGGCCTTTATCTCACTCGCACGCACATGCACACACGAACACCCGCTCGCACACACACTCAGCTGGTTTAATGTGAAGTCTCAAAAGCACCTCGTGTGGGGAAGCTGGCCTAGCGCCAAGAAACAGACTTACAAAAACAATATATCCCCCGCTCTGATCAACAAAGACCTAATTAGGCCACAATATCACACCATGCTGCTCAGTTCCCTGCGGCACTGCAATCTGGACCAACTAAAGTCCAGCACACACAGAGGAGTTCACAGCACCTACTGCCAGACGACCATGCTGTATCAGAAACGTCTGCATCGCCGAGGCGCCACGGTGCATCAAACATCTGACGGATGAATGACTTTGTAAATGAGTTCAGCACCGGAAATGTTTCACTTTAGGTTCATTCAGGCGAGCGATTCGGTAGGTTGTTGACTGGTCGGCTGTTTGGTTGGTTGGTTCAGCATTAGCAGGATAGCAGGAATCTGTATGTCTACAATGTAAAAATATGTGTAGAAAATCCATTAATCTGTTTTTCCCCTCTTTTATATGTGTGCATATGTATATTTGTGTTTTTAGACATATATAATTATAAACGCACACACTTTCACAAAATCTTTGGTTTCTTATTGGACCAATATCGTTAATGCAGATTTTTTTGGGTGGATGGATCAGTGTTTAAAACAAAGAAGGTAAAACAGCATTGGACTTACAGTTAGAGTATTAAAGGCAGATAGATTGGATCATCCATCCATTTTTAATACAAATAAGGTAACAGGCATATTATTTAAATAGCATTAGTTTTAAGAATGTGTAAAATCCTTTTCAGAACCTCTCTAGTCAAACCAGCTGTAAAGGAGAGTAAAGAGGAGAAGGGCTCTGTACACCAGCCTCATAAATTAATGACCAAAACAGCTCAGTGGAACATCCGAGCATGTCACTCCCGCTGTGAGCACAAGTATATCTGAGCACCTCATGCTGCTTGGGTCCAACCAACCAACCATGAATCGAGATCATAGGTAGGAACACAGTTTTAGTTAGGCTGCGGGGGTGAACAGAATAGAGAAGCTGGTTCATTTTTACATCTCTCATCTTAGACATGGGTCCAACTGTAGAACAATTTTTCACTTTCTGTCTCTTTCTGTGCTCCTGTTTTTCCTCTTGCCTTTTTCATTTCATTAAAACATGCATCGTTATTTTAGTAATTTACTTTTACTTCCCAAATGCTGTTAATTATTGGTTTATTTAAACATGATATGAAGCACTTTTAGGAATGAAAGGTACCAGATACATATTATTATTATTATTATTTATAAGCACTTGAAACAGCAAGTTCTGATTGTGCTAAAATAAACCTTAACATAGAATAACTGTTTCATTTTTGGATGATTTATGTCGAAGGCATTGTCATGCAAAAAACAGAAAAGCTCAACAAAACAATCAGGGAATGAGCGAGGTAGCTGATGGGTCAGTATGGAAATTTCGTCTCATGATTTCAAAAAAACAAAAGGCATTTAAATTCTGTGTCATTTTGGTATTTAAGTCTCCTGAAGAGTGAATAAACTGTCCTGTAGGTTTACATGTCTTGTAGGGTTACTTCCGTGGTTTTCGTGTTTTCAGATAAGCAAAGCTAACACTAGAGGTACACTGTTGGATGCTGAGGTTCTGTACAATGCCAGATTGTACAAGAACCTTTCTTCCATTGTTTCTGGATCTAGCTACATGTGTTTGGTGCACAATGTCCTTGGATTCTCCATCACACCCTTACAAATGCATCCATGGCAACATGCTCACATGAAGCCCCATTTCTGTCTCGAAATGGCAAAGAGTAGTATGTATACTCATAAATGTAAACATACATCCTTGTTGAAAAACTGGTATAGTACAGTGTCTTCAATACACAAACAGGTGACATTAGCATTCTAGACCGTAGTTAAATTATAGCGAAAAGCCAATTTAGGCATAAGTGTTACTTACAGAGTTGCTACTAATCTATTTACATTTTCTAGACTACAGAAATATGAAATGATCTCCAGGACTGTGTCAGAAAATAGACAGAATTGACTAACTTCCCTGGTAATTGTGTGTAACCTATATTGGGATATAAAGTGTTATGTATACCTTCACTGTCCCTTTTTTAACTGCACATAATTTGTTTTGGCAAGTTCTTAAACTCTGACAAATTGCCTACTGGAGTTTACACTGTAATCTTCCTGTCCCTACAATACACTCACATGTCCTAAATAAAGATTAGAACAGACATTTATGGACACACACACCCCAAAAAAATCTGGGACAGATATATGAAGCGCTCGTGTTTACACAAAGATGCAAGATCAGCACACTGGTGCTAGATAGAACATTTGCACTTGGCACACAGTTGAAATCCTGTCTCCTGGACCACTTGAGTTTCCTAAACTGTGCAGTTAATCAGGTCATTAATCTTTCAATGTGTTGAATAAACGAGGGCACGTGTTCGCAGGAAACACCAGCTGGAGTGGAGAGACTTGCGGAGAGCTCCAAGAAGCAGGACGGGCTTCTGTGACCAACACTCTTAAAATAAAGATTCTTAAATTGTTCTTGGCTTGGGGAAAATATAAAAATTTACATTACGTGAGGGTATGTTAAAGTGTCTTCACACATACATATGATTTACAAAAATTACTTACATCCTACCACTGCTGAAGAAATCCTGTTAGGCACCTTCAGAGTGAAATCAACACTAGAGTGGAATGTGTGATTATGAAGCAGACTCTGAGAAGGAATGTGATTTCAGAATGTAAGAAAATGCTTTTTGTGTGATTGATGGTGTAGATTTTGTGATGTAAAAAACAAAAAGACCCCAACAACACAATCAGCAAAACATTCCTAATTGACTCTTGGACTGTTTAAAATAAGATGCGAATGCTGTAGGCGATATGCATTAGGTAAAGGTACATTGAACATAAATTACTCTTTACCCAACCACTCGTGTGTGGCACCTTCAGTTTTAAGATTGTAATCAATGCTGTAGTGGAATGTGGGATTATGGAAACAGACTGTGGGATTACGGAATTTCAGAATGTTGGAATACAGATCTGTGAACAGGAGCCTCAGGCAACATTCAAATGTTGCGTCCTGGCCCAGACACAGAGTTGGCTACTTGAGTTTTAGGCCAATTTTCTCTACCACTTTGTTTTAATTGAACCACAGCTGTATAATTTCTTCTGCAGTCCAAAAACAATCAAGACAGCTTCGCAACTCGGCAAGAGACTGCAAGCTTTGTATTATTGTTTTTTTTGCATTAAAAAGCAATGGCACATACCTAAAACATGACTGAATGCAGAAAAGCAGCAGCTGGAAAAGTCTCCACACATTCACCACATGTAAATAAGCTTCAAATGATACATCAGTGCTAATGAAAATAATTCTATTTGTTTTCCAGATTTGACACAAAAGCCACTAACAAGGTGCTGACATGCGACCCAAATGACTTTGTGTCTCCCCCTTGTGGGCGATTCTGGTGGAGAAAGACAGATTTAGGACCAGAAGTGGGCAACTGCGGTCACAGAGGGCCACAACACTGTGTAGTTTAGTGCTTTCACTATTTGAGATTCAGCTTTGATTATCCATGGAGGTCAAGATTATTTCCAGCAGGTATGTTGGAGCAAGTGTCTATGTGGCGCTAGAATTACCAAACATTCCTGTAAACATGGGTTGCAAGCAAAGATTAGTTAATCTATATTTGATTAATGCATCATCTATCATTTGATTAATTGACTTACCAAACTATGCTTTTTTATTTTCTGATATTTAATCTTACTGGCAAAAACAAAAGATACAGCTATATTGTGTCCAGTCTCTCACTGATATAGACAGCATTTTACAAATATAAATAATGCATCAGTAATTAATCAAATAAATAAACCAAATAATTGATATCCACATAATCTATGACGGATTAATGCAACAATATATAATTACTACTACACTCTAAACTCTACAATAATTTGTCAGATGCTAAACATATGTTATTGTGCATTGGGGACAAAATAATTTGGTGGTTGTAGCATAGTGATAAAGCAGAGACAAGAATGTAATGATTAAAAAAAAATATATATATATGTCACCATAGCTGCTTGAGCGCATTCTAAATCTGTTTTCTTAACAAAATTATGTAATTTTTTCTTCTTTTTTCTTATTTTACATAATTTAACCAATTATCTTTCAAAAACACCATCCTTTAAAACACATTAATGAACATGGCAATTAAAATATTCTAAAATATATAAAACTCACTTTGACTTACAGTGACTGTTACAAGCCTTTTTCCTTGCCCGGTAAAGTTGTTTGGAGGTTTTATAAACTATACAGTAACAAGTAGTTGACTGGATGTTAGCCAATTAAGCCATTACCTTCCTCCATTTATTTTGTCCTGCGTTTCATTACCATTGTGAAAATGTCTCCCAATATTGTGATGGTACATATTATAGTCATGTTTTCACCAGCAAAAAGTGCATTTTTAACTGTACTTTTAGATCCAGCTCAGAGCAGCTGGACAAATTCAGCACTGGCTCGACAGCCTGAGTGTTTCGGTCCCTCAGGAGTGCGATGGGGGCAGCGATGCCACTCAACATGAGAGATCTCTTCATTCTCTGATCCACAATCATCAATTTCCATCAAGCATGCGGGTCAAGTATTCCTGGAGCAAACACATGAACGCTTTCTTCCTCGTTCTCCTTTCATCCCTGAAGTTTCTTCACAGTCGTGCAGACAGTTTTCCGCATTAAAAAGTGCTGGATTTAGATAAAGCGTGGCGAGAGGATGGCATGGCAGGGAAGGAGCACATCAAATATTAACAGGAGGATTGTAAACACAAAGTGGCTGACGGCGGAAATCAAAGACTAGTGCTCTCCCGTTTTCGCACTCACTCATTTTCTCTCTCTCGCTCTCTCTCTCGCCCGCCCGCTCGCTCGCTCGGTCTGTGTGCTCACAGTGCAGAGGTGGGTGCAGGAGGGATTTCTGTCTTAATTCCCTTCGGGGAGATAAGATTTTGCTACAACATCTTACTGAAGAAAGAGGCAGAGAGGGATAGAGACCGAAAAGGAGGGGAAAAAAATAGAAAGACTCTTACCAAAGTGTGCTTGGAAGGCCTGGGGTTTGACTACCTGACTGCAGTGGCTGCACATGACCAGGAAAAATTCGTCCTGTGCAGGACACTGGCCGAATATGGGCATATCTGGAGAAGGAAAAAAATAAGACAACACAGACAGATAAACACAAAGTTAGCAGGTCAAAGTTCAAGCTCATTGGCTTCATAACAGTGTGCTCAGACTGGTACCAAACATTTCTTTCTAACAGAGCTCTTCTGATCCTCATGACTGGCCCTACCAGCCCGATCAGCATATAAAACCCCGCTGGTCATGGAGTTTCTGGGAATACTGCCACCGGTTGGGTCTAGGCATGTGTGTTGAATCTGAATTAATATTCCAAAATCCCACAATGAAAATAGACTATGTGGGTTATGAATAAAAAATACAAATATAAGATGTGTTCACTCTTTGCTCACTGGGGTGATATGTAGTTTGCACTTGGAATTTTGGAATGCTAAGTGGATTAAGGTATGTGATTTAACTTATGACCTAGACTGAGGTCAGTAGACAGAGCAATAAATACTGTGTAAAATCCAAAACCCCTATACAATGCTTCTATGATAAGCACTGCATAGGAGTTTATATCACACGCTCGTGTTCCAGGGTAGATACTCTGCTATTAGTAGATACTTTGTGAGTGTGTGTGTGTGTGTGTGTGTGTGTGTGTGTGTGTATATATAAACATACATACACACTGTACAGATCTGTCCTATCAGTAGCACCTGTATTAACAGACTGATTAGACAAACTATTCAAAGGCGGATAATTGTAACTGTAGTTTTGATTATTGTTATGCCAACATTCCCATCATTAATGTATTTTTTGGTGTTTATTCTCATATTTTTAAACAAATTAATTCTCGCTACTCTGAAAAATGACTCACAATATTGCCTACGATTTCAGCACAGTTCAAGAGTAAAGTGAGTTTGGATCAGACGTGAATAAACATGTCCAGGTGCTGTACAGACCCGGACACTTTAAATGCAATCTAGTATTCCAAACCATAAAAATGCATCAAAACGAGCTCAGCGGGAGAATCAGCATTTCCAGTGCCTGGAGTAGAGGTATAAAAAGGGACTCAAGTTCTCAGCAAAAGGCTCTGGTTGTACTCAGGTGACCTGAACATGGGACTCCCCTCTTCCTGCACTAAAGGCTGTTGTTTGGCGGCTCAGCTCAGGTGAGGCCACACAGGCCGTTTCAAGGATGTTTTGGCGAAAGCGATTGGGCACTTTAGAGAGGCTGATCTCGTATTGTTTTCACAGAGCAGAGGAAACGCATGAGCGGCAGAAAAAAGACAGGCTACGGAGCCAGCCATGCCAAAGGTTGCCTGGGGCAGTGAGAGACTGAGAGAGAGAGAGAGACTCAGTGGCTGAGTGGCAGTTGTGAGGTTGTGAAACATCTGCAAGCCCAAAGGTCTATAAACAAGCCCTTCTCTGCAGACTCACAGTGGCCCTTTATGTTTGTCCTTATTTAGTATTTGCTCCAAATGGAACTGCACAGATTGAGCACTGCTGAAACCCCCACCC
>JBBMFX010000128.1:14220395-14233889 GCA_037832545.1 Rhabdalestes septentrionalis
TGTGATGCATTTTAGAAAACAGGAGATGAGCCCCTGGACTAATGCGCCACTTGGCTTGAAAAACCCGTTCTCAAAGACTTACTTTTAGCCATTATTTGGGTAGCGCACACATTCTGGATGCCTTTGGCAGAATTCAAATGAGCAATTTTAATCTAGATTAATCTAGATTTATTCCAAGATTACAGTGAGATTATTCTAGATTTAAAAAATTAATCTATGCCCACCTCTAATATATATATACGTATATACATTTTTCCAGGTGCCTAAGACCATCATGTGATTTTGAATTTAATGCAGCAATAATAATAATAATATTTATTATTAATATGGCACCTTTCTCAAACCCGAGGCTGTTTTAACAGATATATCAAACATGAAAAATAAGAACACACATTTTCTAACAAGCTAGTCTTACAGGGTCCAAATCATAGAAAACCAACATTGTTTTTTTAATACAAATATTTAATACATCACATAAACATTGTTAAAGTTTCTAATGTATTATTGTTAAGTATTTCAACTTCCTGGTTCATTCAGAAACTGAGCTGCTGTCACAAAGCTAGGCACAATACAAAACAGCCAGTCAGAACAGAAAATATTTCCAAACTTAAAGGAACGGTAACACAAAGCAAGACTGGGACAATGATGGTGTAAAAATTAAGATTTCTGGTAGATAAAATCACACAAATGTGATATGCGCCCTTCAACGAATGATCAGGCTATGGCCCCTTAAACAAAACTTTTATACCGTATTATTGTTTCTCAGACTGAATAAAGAGTGGGATCAGGAAATACAGCTCATAAACTGCATGACCGCTCATTTTTTCATTCAAAACCCAAAGAGAAGTACATGTGCACTAGTGGAATATATAGTCCGTGTCTTCAGCATATCTGGCCTTGTGGCCAAGAAACGGAAGTGGTTAACATAGGAACTTGTGAAGTATAATACTTTTTCAGATTATTGCACGAATGGTAACATTTTGATGATCGACAACCAACATTTTTTTCTTTTACTAATGAAGATTTTTGTTACGTATTTGATCAAATTTTTTTTTTAAGAAATCACTTGTCCCCTGACTGTTAATACTTTTTATGTAACCGCACATTTAAGATGTTCTAAAAGGCTCCCTTGTATTGTGCCTCATTCAAAATTGCAGTCGAGACAAACATTTCTTATAACATCAGACATGAGTGGGCTGGGCTGCTATCAGCTGAGCAGTTCAAGAATTGTAAATGTGTTGGTTTTTATTACACAATAAAAAGAACTTAAAAAAATAAACATATTGAAACATCAGGACTTACACAATATAGACCTCTAGCCGCTGACTGGGAATGTCACGATGTGCAAGTTTTATATGGTGACTCTTGTTTTGAAACAGTTTGTTCTAATTCAGCCGTCCTGTGTTTCTGTTAAAGTGATTGTGTTAAGTTATTTGTTCGTGTCGGAGTCCGTGATGAATTTGAAGAGCCTTTGTTAAATCACTGTGATCGGTCAACCAACACACAACCCTCACACATACCCTCACCCTACCTGTCCTTCGTGCTTCTGCTGTTTTATGGATTCCTTGTGTTTTAGGCCCTCGTGCCCTTTTGTGTTTGTTAGTTGTTAATTAAATCCTACTAAAGGAAACCTTCATCTGTGTCTCTGCCACCACACCCTGGGCACCATCTGCACATACATACAACATCGAGCTCATATTTCCAAATTTATATATGTATAGCATCTATGACTTGGGTCCTTTATTATAAGAGAGCAAGTATAATATATAAATTTACATTAGTGCTACGACAGAATCCAAACTAGCTATCGTGGTTATAAATCTGGTGAAATTCAGGCATATTTGCAGTAACTGGGCCCAGAGGAACTTACTGCATCCCTGGGTTTTAAAAGCTTGTGCCCTTTTGCACCGAATCTGAAACTATTTTCCTGTTTTCTCTTAACAGTTAAGAAGCAAGCTGGTCCAAATCCACCCTGAGAGGGCATCTTCTACCAACATCCACCCACAGCTCACATCTCTTACTTCTCTTCTATCATTTGAGAATTTGTGTGAAAAAAAAAAAACAGACTGGCAATAGGAAACAGAATGAATCTATCTGTATCTCTCCAAGTACCTGAGATGGCAAGCTATAACAACACTGATTAGTGTGTGTTCAGGCAGGTACTTAGTGTGGCCCTGGGATGTTTTGACTACTAGCATACTTTTGCACCTTATTCCAGCTGCATGAAAGTGAAACTGAAATCAGAATCTTATTTTGCCTTAGATGAACTGCATCTTTTTGCCATTTTTCTTCAAAGAATTAAGGTACATTTATTGCAGATGGTCCTACATTGAATTTAAAAAATCAAACAAACAAAATTTTTTTAAAAACGGGTTAAAATTTGGACAACTACATCTCAACACCACCAGCACTCAAAGGATAAGCAATGCTAGCAAGTTCACTCAATCAATAACAAAACAAAGTCGTATGTTTCTTCTCTGGTCAAACGGAGGCTGATAATTCTGACAGGTTCTTGGGCACTGTGGCTTCTGCTCGCTCTCTACAGTGAAACGGAACACTGGCTTCATTGTGTACCCGTGCAAATGTAACGTTAGGTAAGACATCTGTACAAGTTGTTTTTGTTTTGCCTTTACTTAAATGAAGAGAGTTCTTCCGTAACACATTAAAAAACATTATTAATATCTGTATTAAGAAAATAATGTAATAAATATGAATATAATAAATAGAAACTGGAAGACTGCAACTTGAATTCAGGGGCCAAGTCAACATCATGCTCTTCAAACCATTCCTGAACAATGTTTGCAGTATCTCAGGGCAACTGGTGGTGGTTTAAACAGAAGGCTGTGGGTTCCGATCCTAGGATTGCTAGTGGCACCACTGAGGTACCCTTGAGCAAGGTACCGTCCCCACACATTGCCCCCCAGGTGGTCCTGGATGCCCACTGCTTCACTTGGTAAATGGGTTCAACAGAGAGGAAGAACTGCATGCTGTGTTGTGTTCAGGCATGACAAATGGTCACATCATACTGCTGAAAGAGGCCACTGCCCTTAGGAAACTCCACTGCCATGAAAGGGTGTACTTGGTCTCCAACACTGTTTAGATGGGTTGTATGTGTCAAAGTAACAAATATTTCTCATGTCACTGTAGATGTTGGACAGAGGTCAGCATGGGCACTCTGTTCCGTCTGCAGCTACGAGGCCCCATACACAGTCAGATTTATTTAACTGTAGGACAACTTTATCACTTACCAGCGTTAACATTTTTTCAGTTTGATCTACAGTAGCTCTGCAGCCAAAATGAGCTGAGCTTTTGCATCCTGGAAAGATCTGTTGTTTTAGAGATGCTCTGTCTAAGTTGCCCAGCCATTCCAATTTGAATCTTGAGTCATTCCAATTTGAGTCATTCAGACCCACTCAGACACAGATCCATTTTTCCTGCTTCAACACATCAAATCTTGTTTTTAGTTTTATGAATACTGGTCTGTGAGTATATTGTTTTACATTAAACTGGTCCATGCTGCAAAAAGCCTGGGCACCACTGCTTTAAAGCATATTTCTTAAAGGTAGTAGAACCATTAAAAACCATCAAGCATTTTAGTGTAGATAACTGAGGGTGGGCTGTGTCTAATACAGTAACTGTGTAATATAAGAAAAGTGAATAATGAATATGTTACCAGTGGAAAGCATGTACCACTTTTAAAGCGTGTAAATCTAAAGACACATTTCAAATACCAAACATCTCTTTACTTGGTTGGCTATATTTGGGCTAAGAATTTTTGTCCAAACTAATTCTTTACTTTTAGCTTTACAGTCTCACAAGGTCAAAACAGGAGTAAGCCTGACACCTACTTCAGACAGGATTAACAATGCAGATGACAGGTCTGGTGTATGACTATGACTCATAAGCAACAGGGATTAAGCTACAGTGCTTGGGGAATAATCTATGATGGTCAACGATAAAAAATAAGTCCACTGCAAAACTTGAACAACAGTCATTCAACAGGCAACTAAGTAAGTTACAGTTAAAGTAGTCCTCCTTAGTCACCAAAGGAACAGCTTTACTATTTAATGTTTATGTAATAATACTACATCAGATTGTGGTATGATGGTTAAGAACGTTTCAAATAGTTTCAGAGTTACCTGAAGTGTTTTGCTAAGTAAGGAAGGACACTTTAGCCTGAACAAATAAGAAATGTGTCTCCCTTTCCTGGCTGACTTGGGACTTGGGTGATGTTTTTATCAAATGCATTTGGACAAATTCTGCTTAAATGGTTGGCAAAGTCGAATAGTAATAAAATTACCCAGAGGAAATTAGACAAGCTGCAATGAAAGACTGGTCAAAGAATAAGATTAGTCAGAGTGTATGACAGATATATGATATTCAAAACTCAAAATCACACATAGAGCTCCTCTTGCAACCCCTTTGCCATGATGCATAAGCGGGTCAAATACATAAAAGGAAAAGTGTGGGTTTGGTGGCTTTCAATATAAAAATGAAAACTTTCAAACCATTATTTTGTCCCTGTTTAACCCTGAAACCTTCTTAAGCAGGCTATCATTAACATGGAGCCTGGTTATTTGTGTGTGCATGAGAGGAAAAGTGAGAAAGAGCGAACAAGACAGACTGACATGTAGTACAATGCTCTGATATCTATGATGGTTAAAATGCTTACACGAGTCCATATGACTAAACTAAAGCGTCACCCACCAACCACTTCACCCTCCATCCCACCAATTAGTTGCAGGAATCCAATAAAATAAACCAGCTCAGCTTGAACTCCCAAAAAACAAATGCAAGAAAAATTAATTGTCCATTATTTACCGTCTCTGCACAGGCGCATGGCTTCTCGATTCTTCCCGCACTCTTTAAAACTTTCCTCCGATTCTGCACCTTCAGAGAAGTAAAGAAAAAGACCAGCATTCAGCATTAAATTCTCATTTAAAGGGGAACTACATGTATTTTTTTAAACCTTCTTCTAATTAACCCGTTAAGACAAACAACGTCTTACAGAGTGGGTAGATGTGAAATGTGGCCATTGTAGAGGTACTTGCTGAGTCAGAGGAGTGGTGATAAGAACCAGACTTGCAAAGCATTTAATGTCTCACAGGCCGAAATAACATGGGGTAACAAATAGGCTGCCTGCTGCTTAAGGCATAGTCTTGAGACAAGTATTTGGCATAGAACTTGCTTTTAAATTTACATAAATGGCAGAAAAGGTATATTTGTGAGGTTAGTGGGGGGGGGGATGGGGGATTCACTAGTGAAACACCCGTATTTTTCCAATATTCACCGGTTGTTCTGGATCTTAATACAAAACAGATAGCTCTGGACAACTGGTTCCTTTGACCACCACAGTACAGAAATCCCTGCTAATTCATTTATAATTTCCCACCTAAATAAACATGATCAAAAAAAGTTTGGTGGCCTGGTTGTTAGTGAATTCTCCCTGTGCTCAGAAGGGTTTGAATCCCAGGACTACTTGTGGCACCACTGTGGAAACCTTGAGCAAGGTACCATCCCGCACACTATTCACCCTGTGTGCTGTAGTGTGTACACACCTGACTATAAGGTGCATCATTACTGTCTTTTACCCCTTTCGCAGAGAGTGAGGTGTCTAAACTCCTGAATCGACCCTGTCCCTACATGCCTCTGCCAAGCCATCTCTACAACTTTCATTCCTACAATAAAACACATGGTTCTCACTTACCTCCGGAACATTTCCTTTAAGCTTCAAACAGGCTCAGGTTATGCCTCTGCTCAAAAAAACCCTCCCTCAACCCTCCTCAAGTTGCGTTCTGATCCAAAATCACTGAAAGCGCAAACATGTCTCAGGATTCCTCTTTCGGAATGACTCCTTTATCCAAACAAGTCTGGTTTCAAGACTAGCTATTCCACTGAAACGGCTGCTATCAGTGCCTGAAGCTTTTAAAACCAGCCAGAGTGACATACTAGTCCTCGGTTCTGTTTCTGTATCCATCAACTACCCTCAATACACTTGATCACAACATCCTCCTATCCATCCTCTCAAACAGAGCTCTTTCCAATCTTACCTCTCTGGGTATTCATTCAAGTTATAATGGTGGACTGAACATCTTCAGCCCATCAGCGGCCCACTGGTGTCCCTCAAGTCTCAGTACTGGGGCCCCTATTCTTTGTAATTTACACCACCTCCTTAGGTTAGATTATTTGCTCTCACGACTTCTTCCATACTGCTACGCAGACAATACACAGCTTTTCCTTCCCAACAGATGACCACACTGTCATGGCACACATCCTGGCTTGCCTATCAGACATATCCACATGGATAAAGGATCATCACCTGCAGCTGAATCTTGCCAAGATTAAATTTCAGGTTAACCACGCCAAACATTCCATCCATCAAAATATCAATATAAAAATAGCTTCTTCACTCCTCACCCCATCCTGTCTCTCTGTCATGTCGCTTCACCTCATACAACAGGAAAATCAGGACATACCTGACAGTATGCCTTCCAACTTGACCAAATGTCACGTTACCCCACAACTGATTGACCAATGGCTTCCAGAATTGAGGTTGTGTCACTAACTCTTACCTACAGAGCAACATCTGGGTCAGCATCCAGCTACCTTAATCCTTTCATTCAAACTTATATTCCAACTTGCTCCCTCTACTCCTCTAAGAAATATCGTCTGGCTCTGCCATCCCTACCCACAACGTAAACCCATTTCTTGTCCCCAATGGTGGAATGAGCTGCCTAAACTGACATGGGTAGCAGAATTTCTCTCTCTCCTCAAAACCTTCTGAAGACTTATCTGTTCAGATATTGATGTTCAGATCTTCTTGCACTCATATATAAAGATTTAGCTCTTAATAATGTCCTCTGCTTCTCATAGTCTTGAATGTCTTGAATGTTTCCACATATTGGAAGTCGCTTTGTGTAAAAACACTTTACTTTAAAAATAAACCAGCAAGATTCCCCTTTTAGTGCTGAAACCTCACTTTCACCCATGTGCTCAAACAGGTCTGGGAGAACCCGAGGGCCAAACAACATAAACCAAAAAAAATTTAATATTCACAAACGGGGAAGAAAACATTCCTCAAACAAGTTTGCATGCAAATATCAATATAAAAAAAACACGGCTGAATCAGAAATATCGATGCTTCAGTATCGATCTGCCCAGACCTGAAGAAGTTTACACGTGAGTGTGTGGGTGTGTGCTTTCTCCGCTCACCATCTCCTCCGTGGAGTTTCACCGAGTCGGCCCAGCTGCTCCAGGACTGGCCCGGTGTGATCTGTGGGCTGGGGAGGGAGGCTGGTGCCATGGCTGCTGCTGCTTCTCCCCTCTGGAGCTGGAGCTGCTGTCTGGCAGATCTGCTCCTCTCCCCCCTCACCTCCTCATCAGCTCTGTCCGACATGCTTCCCACTGAGACACACACACACACACACACACACACACACACACGCAGTAAGAGCGGGGCCGACCTGCTTCGTGCTCGCCTTGATGACACTAAAAACAGAGAGAATGTCGCCACGGGAGCTCAACCCCTTTCCAGCCAGAGTCCACAGCAGCCTAGCCACTTTTACACCACCAGCCAAGGTTTATAAGAAAGCTTGTTTCAGAATGAGAAAAAAATTAGCTGAAACTACAGCAACATCAAATGCTAAGACTAACGTTAACACTGCTGCTCTTCCTACAATTCAGCGCAACAAAAACACAGCAGATATCTGAACAAAAATGCAGACCAAATACCAGGTTAGGATTTTTCTGCTGTTTTCTGCCATATAGGACTAACGATATAGGACCATTTATCATCATGCATAAGAACATCTAACACGTGTCTACAGATCAACTCATCACATACACGAAAAGTGAAACGTTTTTGCACAGCACAGGCTTTTACTACCACACTTTTCACAAACTGCAGATTTTTATTCTTGCTAAGCAATGGAGGGCTTAGGAGTGAACACCTGTAAATGAAAATATTTTGAAAAGAATTTAAAGACTGTCCTTTAAATGTCAATATACTAATTTTATCCCATTGCTAAATATTAAAAATGTTGTCTCATGATCAACATTATATTACATAGCTTTTTATAATGTTCTAAAATGGTGGACATAATATAAATGTATTTGTTAGCAAAAAAAGTGAGTTTTAGGAAAAATACTGAGTAACATTACAAGCGAGAAGGAAATCCCAGTGTATGCAAAAACTTTAGACTGGTAGCATATTTCTATATAAATATAAATGTATGTGTACACTAGGGCATTAACAGAAAAGCCGATATGTCGACTCCTCGATGATTGGCCTACACTGACAGGCGTTCTGTGACTAAACCAATTATTTTAGTCCCTTTATAAAAAAGGATGGTAACGTTGGCGAATGTAATCTAAACACACGACAAGAGACACAGCAGCAGAGGAGACAGACACACATCACATTTGTTAAGAGGTACTTCACTGTATACACAGTTTTTTTTACTAAACTACCTGTGCACTTTCAAATTTCTGTCTCTCATCTTAAATGTAAGGTCCTTTAGATTTTTTTAAATTAAGTGTGGATATGCTTTGAGTCTTGTTAATGGAGTAAAAATTGCACTTTATCTGCACTGGCTACCTGATGCCCCATGTCCTAGCATTATCAGCCTAGTAGAGCCTTGAATGAAGGTGGACAAAAGTTGATACTCGTTATTATGTTTCAATACATAATAATTTGTGCCTTCAGCTTAAAAAAACTGTATAATTATTTACTATTACTTTAGTGTTTGCCTTTTTATTTTTTTATCTACCATCAACAGCATATTACTTTTACATTGGTGTAAATATATACATTCAGGTTTCATGCGAGCTAATGCAACGTAGAGAGGCCCTTTAAGATGACTCAGCTCTTTACAGCGGCTACGATGGTCTTGATGTCAACTCAAATAAAGCTTTTTATTTACGATCCAAACCCCCCCTGCGAACTTACACATAACCCTTTACCACTAAAAGTGAATGGGTTTCTATTTGAACGGCACACCAAGTTTTGAACCATTAAAAATTAATTGGTTTGGAAGCTGAAAAAGTTCCAGCTGGAGATAAAAAACAGCTGCGTTTTCCAACTGCAAACGTCTTTATGTCATTAGTAGTTGATCCATTCTCAGTGCTTGGATGAAGTTTTTCAGTAACAGAACAAAACCTCATAGGTAATCCATGCAATTCATAGTCTTTTTGACATCCATTGTGCAATATCCTCCACTGAAGATTATTCTTTACAACAGCGCTTCCATTCAAAAATTGCAGGATGGTTCACCAGATGGCACCAATGTTCAAAGAATCCTGAACGCAACCAGTTCAAGAACCCATTCTCCGATAGTGGGAAAAGGGCGACAGAAAACCTTTTGACTCCAAATGGCTAGTAAGGGAGTATTTTGGCTGTAAGGGAGTACTTCAGGAACTATTGTGCCTTATAGGATCTTGATTGTATCTCTCCTTGCCGCCCAAAAAACAATAGGTGAATAAATCTCAAAAGAATGCCTACAGCACCTTGCAAGCTTTGAATGTCTGTTTCTCATCACCATCACTCTGGCTCTTAAGAAATCAAATCACTCTGAATGACTCACTAATTGAGTAATTCATGAATTATGCAAAAATTGAAAAAGCTGGTTCAATTCCTCTTTAAGACTGACCTTCCCTCATGACCATCAGTGCTGTCAGTAATCAATGGCTCTTGATTTGTGCCACAGGACAGCAGAAACGACACTGTGCTGTCTGAAACAGACATTAATGAACATGAACCTATAAACCACTGATCAGAATACCACACGAAAAGCAGACTCTTGCTTCATGGTCCTAACCCAGCACCAGAAGCAGGCAAGCCACCTCAGTTAGATCTGTCAGGCAAGAAGATATAAGGAGCTGTCACCATTGTCATGAAGGAATTTCAAAGCGATGCATTCAGAGCAACCATCAAAGAGTGACTAGCCGACTAGACAACATTGCTTAGCTTATCCAGTGGCTCATTTAACTTTGAAACCTCCTTAGCACCAACTGATTGTGTCCAGTTACGGACAGTCTAGAATATGCCAGCTAAACTTTTCTAAAGTGAGCTCAACGGTATGAACTAATTAAGGCTTCTGCATGCCAAGCTTCTTTAATCCTGATCTTGAAGTTAGAATCATTTTCACTCTGGGATCCCTATCCAAAGGTGCAATTCAGACAAATATTAACTTTAATGTGGAAACCCGGACTGCCACTTCTCTGAATGTGAAATTCATCCTTGAAAAAAGGTCAAACGCTACTCAAAGGATGGTGTGAAAAACATCCTGTGTGACAGAGCTCAAAGTTACATAATACATTTTCTCCAAAAAACATGTATTTATTCAGATCACGATACTGATCTGCAGTGTGTTATGAATAAATCTCTTTATGTTGCTGCGGTAAGTGTGCACACTCCAGACTACACTCGCAGTGCGCAAGACTGACATACATTCAGGGAGAAAAGAACAACTTCATTTGCAAGGATGGAAATACTAGAAACGGAGAAGGCACAAATAAACTCCGGTGTGAATTCTGAGCTCCAACTGTTCAGAAAGGATTTCAAGTGTTATTCGTTACTTTCACAGGTTTTGGTTGACGGACAAAGTCTTTGGAACTCGATCAGTCCGGAGGAATATGGTTATACTCATCGCCATCATGATGAATTACATCCCCTTATCTTACTGTATGCTTTTTGGGGTACATCATTAATGTTTAAAAACTGACAAATTGCAGGTTTTTTTGCAAGGAGAGTCTTTATAATGTTGCCTAATGTTTCCTGCCGGTTCTTATTCGTCCAACCTGTCAAAAAAGTGACATTTAGTTTGTCTTAAGATCCTTTATATTGCAGACTTTTACTCTTGAATGTGAAGCAGCACATTCTCTTGTTTAAACAAATCTGAACCAAATCCTTCCTTAATTAAACAAGGGAAATCATTTGAACTGGAGGAAGGGAATACACTGAAAATGTGCACTGTCCACCTTATCCTGCAAACACACCACTGACAACCACAAAGATCACTCTGCATCAGTTGGGCAGCCTTCTGTTAGTCTCTGGTAGGTGTTTCAAGATGAGCAAGCAGGCTCAGTACAATTGCACAGACATGCAAAAAACACTTTTACAAGAACCGGGGCCAGCACTACTAGTGCTTCTCCAAAGTAGGCTACACATATTCACTAAGCATATATGAGCAAAAAGATCATTAATTCATATTCCTAAATGGCTTCATTATATAATTTTAAGAACATTTTAGAGACAGATATGTAATACATGTATGAGAGGAACGCCATGTCAAGGCAGGAGCCTGGAACTCAGCTGCACAAATCAGCAGATCCTCATCAGCTCTGCCGGTTCCGTTCGGCCACACGTGCTGAAGACTGGACCTACCGGCAAGACGGTAGAAGCAGAGGGGGAAAGTTGATAGTATTGTTTTCATAGTCTAGCGTGCAATAATCACCGTTTAGGGAGTCAGCCGCATGTCTGTGTGAGGGAGATGCCTCTCGGCCTAAGGCCCAGGGAATCTGGTTGTGGCTTTCTGGTTTCCAGTCTTCACTCTGGTACATGAGCTACTTATGGAGCAACCCGTCGCTACAGAGTAATCCAATCCACTAAGCACTATCCCTGGTTAACCACCTGAGAGCTCTGCAGCTGGTAGTCAGTTAATCCCTCACAGAGATAAAAAGCAGCTCTGAAAAAACTATTTGGCCTTTTTAGCGCATTTGAAGCTTTGAGTATATAACAATGCAGAGGGGGTGAAAACCAAAAGCGAGCACACACTTATATAACAAAATAACAATATGTAACAGAATAACAAAATGTAAATAAACCAAATGACCACATTCAGTGAAAAGATTGATGGTAAACCTCAGCCTTAACATATTTTCCTTCTGTCCTATAACATATTGAGTAACACGGAGAGGATTTCTCTATATGACAGGTGGAGATAAAAGATAATATTGGTTCACATTTGCAGTGGTGCACAATGATGTAATCAAAAATCAGACCAAAATTAAAAACTAAAAATCAGTTCTCTGTCTTGTACTTTTTAAACAGGTCTATGTTGATTTGGTTGGAAAATAAAGTGGTTCAATTGAAAATAGTGCTGCCTTCCACAAAGATCAGTGTGTCTTTCGGGCCCTGATCTCCCACTTTACGGTTCAAACCTGGAAATGTCCTTTATGTAAATAACGATGCTGTATTGTGGTTATTCAGTGTGACTGGAGGCCTGCTGTCTGTGCAACAGGCGAGGGAGGAGGAATTTCCCCACGAGGTGCTGGTATGAAGTTCATTGAAGCATCTGATGAACTAGCTTTCTTTGTGGTCTTTCTCAGGAAGTGGATGGAAATTTCTCTGCAAACGCATGCTTAGAAAAGGCCTGAATGTAAGTTCGGGTCGATTTAAAACTCCCCCAAGGGGCTAATGCGGGCAAACTATATTTTAACTATTAAATGCGGTTGCTAATTCTAACATACAGAAAGTAGCGAGAACCAATTTGACAGTCTGTATGGTTTGGGTGGTTTGGCCTCTGTGTTTATTCAGTAATTAGATTATGTATACAGATTATGTACATTAAATACTGCATTAAAGGACTTGATGTGGAGAACTAAAATATGAAAACGCTCTTTGATGAATTAGTATTCTATGTAAGAGTTTTAACACATGGATATTCATTCAAGCATACGTAAAAAAAGATAGAAACTGTTGTAATGTCTGTTGTAAAGGCAAGAGAAAGTCAGATTACCATTCATGACATGGCACAAATTAGACTTAAACAACAAAGGTGAAATCAATACTACATGTACATTCACTTTGACTTCCTGTATAAATCACTACTTTATGCAATTTAGAATGTAAGCAGTAGTGACAGTCCCATTTTCAGCACAGAAACAAAGTAGAATGTTTAAATATTAGTTGATTTACAGGTGAGCAGCGTATTCACCTTACATACCTACTTAAAGAGTCGTACCACAAAAATAAACACCCCTCGAAAATCATTGCACTAAATGTCTGCCTTATTATTTTTTGGTTTTCAGAATATGAAGGTTAAGGTCATTCGCTGTGTGCAAACATGACCCGTTGGGGACGTGAGGTACAATCGTGAAGACCACACCAGTGTTTCCCACACGCAGACTTTACTTGGGCGTGCCGCCCAGGTATATTAAAGGCTGCCAAAGTATATTTGGCAACTCACTTCAGCAATTTTATTTATCTGTCAGAGAAAACGACACCATCTGCGATTGATTAACTAGTGGATCTCCACTACCTGTTCATTCTGCAATCTCAAGAGGGGTGTACTGATTTTTACACATGTGTGAGAGAAAGAGAGAGAGAATTTGAGAGAGAGAGAGAGAGAGACAGAGAGATAATTTGAGAGAGAGAGAGAATTTGAGAGAGAGAGAGAGAATTTGAGAGAGAGAGAGAGAGAGCGAGAGAGAATTTGAGAGAGAGAGAGAGAGAGAGAGAGAGAGAACTTGAGAGAGAGAGAGAGAGAGAGAAAG
>JBBMFX010000128.1:14260680-14277638 GCA_037832545.1 Rhabdalestes septentrionalis
AGACAGAGACAGAGAGAAAGAGAGAGAGAGAGAGAGAGAGAGAGAGAGAGAGAGAGAGAGAGAGAGAGAGAGAGAGAAAGAGAGACATAAAAGAGCCTCCAGCACCGTAGTTTAGAGTGGTTGTTAAGGCAGTGTCAGCAGCTCAGTGGAGTCGGGGAAGCCCCGTTTCTCTCAGCCTTGAAGAAAAACTCCAGCAATTTTGCTGTCCAATCTCTATCTGCTGCATTAATAGCATAGAGCTGAGAACCATAGAAGGTCATATCAATAATCCCCAACCCCAAAAAAGTGACTCGGAAGACATTTGGGAAAGAAACTGCTGGGATTCCAGGAACCAAAACTGTGACCACATTTGTATTATCAGAGCCGCTTATCCTTAAGAAGAACATGTGCTGGGGGAGCCCATCCCAGTGGTCTAAGGGCAAAATGTGGAGAGACAGGTCACCCCTTCATCACAGGAAACCAAGTATGTGACTATATCACATCTATTCAATTATACAAACGTTACATTATTCTAGGACACGAAAACGTCTTTGCAAAGCTGTTCCCAAAAACCTTTCTCTAACTAGAGCGTGGGCTTGTCCCTGAGGATTTCTGGAATCAGTGCTCGATCAGGGACTCATCACTATCCTGGAAACACCCACAACACCATGACTACCTCTGGAAAAGTAGTCTGAATGAATGCCTTGTAATGATCCATCCTTCATTTTTGACAAAAGAATTCACGAATGTGCAAAAGTGCATCTTCGTACGTATACTTACTGACTGCAAACGGCCCGAAGGCTTCTGTCCTACGTTCTCTGTTCAGGGAAACAAGATATTATCTGTAATGAACCGCCATATGCTACAGATGCAGCAGACAGCTTGTGAAGGAAAAATGCCGGAGCATTCCTTTGAGTGTCCAGACGGTAATTTAAAAACATACATGCATACACATACACGCACTAGTATCATTTCACTTTCACAGATTTTAGTGCCAGGGGGTAAAAAATAAAAAAATAATCCTGTGCAGCATTAACACGAGAAAGCTCGATGGCCGAGTCAACTGCAACATCCAGCATCTCATTCTCCACCATTCATTTAACACCACTCATTTCTGAAGTCCAGCCATAAAATATCATTTTATACAGAGTCAGGCCAAATGCTCATTTGGTGCCATTTATGTGCAGGACACTGCAGTTTCGTTTCTGTTACTTTGAGTGGAAGTAGAAGATTTTGCATAAAGAAAAAGGAAGTTAAACACATATACAGTCGTATGCAAAAGTTTGGGATTGTTGACATTCAAGGGTAAATGAAGTACACACGCCCTGCAGAGAACACACCTCTGCACATTTTACCTAACATATACTGTTTATGTAGTGGATTTAACATACTGGTGGAAAGAATGGGATGTGCATTTAGGGCTGTGCAAAAGTTATGGCGCATTTTATGTTTTTTTTTTTTATTATTTGAGAGATAAAAGGAAACTGAGAATAAAAACGCCATGTTTAAGTGTCTTCCCTGTAGAGGAGTTCACTTACTTTAGAACTGAAAACAACAAAATATTTTACACTTTGCCACAAGACTGTTGTCTTGGCTGCAGCTTAAATAAAAAAATTGATTGTGTGGTTTATTCAGATATGCATACGCTTGGTTTTGGTGGAAATCGCCCCTGAAAGCTGACCTGAGACCAGTTTACGCCTTGCTTTGGGTCTGAGATCAGCACGAAGGAGTGTCTGCCCATAGCACGGCTGGGATGACCGGTAGATCACCTCATATGATGTTTTCCTTCGTTAAGTCATTTATTGCCCTGGTGATGCCTTAACAACATTAGTCAACAGACACTGCAGGGATAAAAGCCCTGCAGCTAAGACACTATTGGTGCTTCCCTTCAAGCACCAACAGCAATATTTGGCATTTTGTACAAGTTAAGCATAAACAATGGCAGAAAGTAAAATCACATGTAGTTTTGATTAATGTAATTAATTAATTATATATTGTACTCAATGTAGTATGTTCCAGTACTTGGATTTGCGTACAATCTCAAAGTAAATATGTTTCAATCTATCTATATACAGTTACAAGTCACGGGGCACCTTCAGTGCTAAAAAAGGAACGACTTTTGAAGCGGCAAGTAAGAATTTAGACACCAGATATCAGAGTATTTGGAGCAAATGAGTAGAGCCACACAGTTGGCCAGCAACTTTACCTTCATAATATATCAGGAAAAATACCCTCTTGGTAAATGACAGTTACTTTAAATAAAAGTAACTGCTTTTCTACTTGAGTAGCTCTTTCCGCCACTGCAAAATAAATGCAGTACTTCCATTTTAATACAATAACTCATTTTATAGCTCAGGTTGGAGGTGTAATAAATAACTGGAAATTCAAAGCTAACAGTAAAAAAGTTGAAAAACCTATTTGACATCCGCCGCTGTATGGTCTGCTAACCTGTGAAGGGGTGAACTGGGTGTCTGCTTCGAACAAATTGACATGACATGATGAGAATGGGGTGTGGGCCAGGGAATTAGTTGGTCCGCTGGTGGGGGTGTGGAGTGCATTTGTGGTGCAAATCAGTGCACCCCGTTCATGATGTGCTTCGGGTGGATCTCCAGGGCGTTCGTGTGGTCCTGGTTGTGCTGGGCGGGGCTCATGTCCTCCTCCCAAAGTTGAGCATTCTTCCGGATCTCGTCTAGGGAGTACTCCTGCAGAATGGTCCCGTTCTCAAACACTGTCACCAGCATGTCCTGGGACACACACACATACAATGAAGAATTATTAACTCTCTACTGAGAGAGGGGAATTGCTGCCATATAATGGATCAAAGGGACATTCTACAGGTTTTTTAGAAAGGGCCTGAGAAGTGAGACAATCTGTTTATGTGATCAAATTTGGTTTCTGTGGCTGGATGAGACGAGAATAGCCAGGACGTTTTCTAATGAAAACCATTCCTAGTGTCAAAATAAGGCTTTTTATAAACTTGTCCTAACAGAAGCATGTTATGTGACCATTATAACAAAACATTTTAAAAAAGTAACTTTATAGGAGTAATTACATTCAAGTTTCAACATGTATTAACGCAACAATGTTCTTCTAAGGTCATTTCTACTGGCCCATTAAACAGGACAACAGAACAAGTGTAAACAGCAGCTTTAGATGTGACACTTTTGTTTGTGAAAATGAGATTCTGAAAAGTAATGGGTTTTCAACAACATTAGATTACAAATTGATCAACACTTGTGGAAACCCTGACAATATACTAAATACAATGTTTTACCAGTGTTTCATCAAAAACAATTTTTTATTATTTTTTTATTTTATTTTAAAAAGGCAGACTTACTGACAGGTGCTACTAACTGAAATGTCCAACAAGTGGCTTGTTCTATCTTTTTGCAATTTAAACCAGTGAGTTTTTGTTGTTTGCCTGTGCTTAAGAAGCAGTACAGTCAGTAAAGCACAGTTGAACCAAAGATTAGAGCCTATAACTATTTTAAGTAGCAAAAATTCCAATAAGTGATATACCGGCACTGAAACACACGAGTTATTGGAATATTTTGTTTCTTAAAACTGGTACTGGCTTCAGTTTCAATATAACTATAAGTCAGGTCCTACTAATGATTTATGAAGTCTCCTTTAACTAGATAAAACAATAAGAGCTCTCACCTCCTCAGGTTTGCCTACGCCCCTCTCCACTGTTTCTATAAAGCCATCTGAATTTCTCCTGAGAGACAGACGGCCTCGCTTCGATCCCTTAGATGGGTCTGTCACTGGTTGCTTATAAACATCCATCTTAAAAAATAAAAATAAAATGCTTGAATTAGGCCATACATCTACAAAGCTGCCCCATTTTTCCCACTCTTGCAATTATCACACTACAATGATGTTGCTACACAATGTAACTGTATTATGCCTTGTAATATACCCATCATTATTTTTAACCAAAAGTATTTGGTACTATTTCGCTGATGGTCATGACACTTACATAAGCTGTTCACAGCAATGGGCCTAAACTTATAGATTTTTCTAAAGGATTATTCTTTGGTTGTTCCTGTCTAAGGTGAACTGACATTCAAATGGACAATTTTATCAAATTGTCTAAAAGCCTATGTCAGTTGTAATGAAAACATGATGTTAATGTCATGTCTTACAAATGCTGCCTTTTTGAGGGTTTGTTTATCATGTAGATATTTTATATTTTTCAGGGATATCTGAGATGAATCAGGATTTTTAAGATGCTAATTGCATTGTGCTGACTTCTGCCACCACAGTACTGCAATGGTCAATATGGCGATAAATGATACAGTGTGCAGCTCTGCCAACACACGAAAAGCTAACTCACCCCCTTCCCATTGGTTTCGACATAGCTGCACTTGAAAGCACAGTTTAGAGTGTCTCTGTTGAGCTTCTGCAGAAGAGCACTTCCACAGCCGAAATACACGTTCTCTGCACTCCAGCCCACATCGCTGAGCTTCTTCAGGATCTGAGAACAGAGGTGAACAGAGAGAAGTTCAGCATGCATAACATAGTAGCCCTTCATCTTTAAAGAAATGCTTATGAATATACTGTATTTCCACTTCATTCAGCTGCAGACATATAAACAAATAAAGACATTAACTGGTTTATCATGTCCAAAAAAACAACGTTCATGAATCACATTTCAACTCATTAAATTAACCGGAGGAATCCAGCAATCTTCATCATCGTGCATCATCCTTTTCACTTACCTCATCAACAGAGCAGAGATCTATGCCATCACCCTGAATGATGCGCAGATATGATGGAAGCACCTTATAGCCCACAGAGTTCAGAGAGCAGCTAAAGCACTCCTCTAAAATCTTTATCACCTGCAGACACACAGAGAGACACTCAGGAGGGCGGCGAATTTTATCTCTTAATTACACACATGACTCAACTCTCGGGTCCTGGAATGACACATCAGAAGCTAATCAATGACTCGGGAGTTCAGAAAGATGATCTCATCCAGGCTCCTTAATCCAATCTAAACGACAGTGTAAGGTGGTCAGCCACAAATCGATAGAGTATCGTAGTACAGGAAACCTCAAATATGCTGTTCTCGTAGAGGGAATGCTTTAAAAAGGAGATTTAGGATGGATATGGGGAAACTCGAACACTGTCACACAGCAGACGCAGCTTTATAATTAAAAGGGCTTAGACTCGTCTTCTGAAAGCTTGGGACTTAAATTATAACTAAAAGGAAACGGTACATGATGAATACATTCTCTTCTAAAGGGATTCATTGTATCCATGTAGGTTAATACTGATAATAGATTCTTTTAAACATACATACACTACTTTATGTATTTATATATGTACACGGTGTATATATAGGCCCTGTTTGCAGTCTAATGTTGTTGGTTCTTGATGTTTCTACTCAGTTCTAATTACTTTGTTGTTTTGCTTGTTGCTCTGCGATTTTGTCCCACTTGTGTTCATGTTTATGTACTTTACACCCCAGTCTCTTTTTAGTTTACTTTGTTTTGTCAGTCCCATTGTTAGTTTAGTACACCGTTTGTTTCTCACTCTTCCCTATTACAACTTGAGCACGAATGTAACACAAGCCATCCTGCCATGAGCATTGGAACCCGCAGAGTGAAAAAGAGGCCTAGCATGTCCTCCTCGTTTAGTCCGGCACCCACCTCCAGTAGCGTCTCGGTGGGGTCTCCTGAATCAGGGCGGATGACGAGTGCGGAGTCTTCACTGCGCTCCATCACCCTCTCCTTCAGCTTGTCACCCCAGATGTGCTTGCAGGCCTTGAAGATGTCGTAGCTGTCGCTGACCACAGCCACCGGGCCGGTGGGGAACTGGTCCAGCAGGTATTCATACGCCTCCTTTTCTCTGCTCCGACCCCAGGAGATAATTGTGCTAAACACAGAAACACACATGCAGATTTCGATTAGATTAGAAGGTTAAACTAATTAAGTCTGGGGAGCCCAGTGGAGTTGGAGAAATATTTTGTTGTAGCATACCCTAAACACCACAAACTGTTCCATTAGTCTCGTAGCTCTAGTGCAAAATGTAATAAGCCAACTTCAACACCAAACATGTCTCGGCCAATCGACTACATTTGGGGCAGGGAGAGAAATCTTTTTCCAAACTATTACTTTAAGAAGTTGACGACTGAACCATCTGATTTGGACTTGTTCTACAGCTATAGTAGAAACAGACAAAGAGAGTAAGCTTTGTGTTTGACGGAGATGTGGGTCAGGTTAGGCCACTCTTAAGGTCTTAAGCAGAGAACCACATGGTAAAGAAGCTTCTGTGTTTAAATGCAAATCACATGAGCTGGCCGAGTTTCAGTGGAGTCTTGAGGAATGAAGGGAACAAGTGTGTTACTCAATGCTCAACCAAATCTGCTGTTTTTGAGAAATGTGAGTGAATTATTGTGGACGTTTCATTGGGCAGCTGTGCCAGAGGACGCTGATGAGCCTGTGTCAGATGTTCTGATAGCTGTTTATATGCCCAAGAGGCAGGAAAATTAAACGAAGGTGGCAAGGACATCAGTGACAAAGTTAGGAGATACTAGATGGGGAATCGGCGAAGTACGACCATTTAGCTCATCTTCAATCATTCTCAAACACCAATAGATATGTTGAGCAGTCGCCAGAAAGGTATAAGATTCTGTGGAATAAATTTGACTTATAATATGTAATATCTCTGACCATGAACAAAAAGAGGCGACTGAAAAATGATCAATAAGTAATGAAATTGCTGGGGTAAATAAGTCATGAAAATGTACATTCCAGGATGGACTGCAGAGTTTGGGGCCACTTGGTAAAATATGCTAACTATGGAATTTAGTAGCTTATTGATTTTCTAATTAGTTCATGAACCATGTGGTAATTACCTTCTTATTAACAGTTGACTATGGCTGCTGAACAACATAACTGACATTTGCAGTGTAATAATAATTGCATATACTAGATATTTTACTCACTTTAGATTTGGAACCATTAGTTATTTCCAGGACGTGTATGTTGTAAAAAATGTTCCTCAAACTAAGGTGCAAAAGCTAAACCTACATACAGGGTTCCTCAAGTTATGATACAGATCTGTTCCTACAACAGTGATGTAACTCAAATTTTGGTGTAAGTTGAAACACACCCTAGCCTTACCACTTAGTAACTTACCATTCCTAATGCAGTTTTGAAATAATAACCTAGAACAGGGGTGCCCTAACCTGTCCAGAAAGGGCTGCTGTGGGTGCAGGTTTTCGTTCCCATCAAAATGAAGCCACACCTGAGTAACTGAAAACAAAGACCAACTGAATACAGAGGTAGAATCAGTTGTGACTCCTGCTTGGTTGGAATGAAAACCTTCAACCAGAGCAGCCCTTTCTAGGCAGGTTTGGGCACACATGATCTAGAACATACAGACACAACTAAGCTACAGCAAAAGGAGAAGGACATAAATATACTATTCTTGTACACTGAATTGTAGTAAAAGAAAAATGACCAAAATAAAAACCCCACTTGTGCTTTTAACAGTCCAAAATGGCTTACTGGTAAGCTTACTGGGGGACGCCAGCTCCCGCACTCATATGCTGCGTTACTGCGTATTCTGTGTGCATTCTTCTGCTGTGCGCAAAAAACTAGTCATGGAATTAAGCTTTTGAAACATCGAATGTTGACTGCTGTAACCTGAAGAACTCCTGTAATGGATCAATGATGGTTAAAACATGGCAATGGAACAGTTCAGGTTGGGAAAGCATTAAACATGGAACCAACCAGTTACACATGCAGGAGTTCACATTCAGTGTGAAATCCTGCACATATCTGTTGATGCATGGGCTGAAATTTGCTTACCTTACACAAAGTGTGTGAAAACATGCAGTGTTGTGAAACTGAGTGTGTTAATGTAACAGGATATTGCATTATGCTGTCAGTTTGTAGATCAGAGAGAGCACTCCCATCAAGTTTTGACAGAAAGTGAAAATATTAGGATATTTAGGGGTGTGTGTGTGTGTGTGTCTCACCTGTGCTCAGCAGCAGGTATGGAGAAACCAGCCATAGGGCAGTTGTAGTAGCGCTGGGCCATAAGCAGTCCAGCCACTGTGTCTGTGCTGCAGAAGTTGACCAGGTGAGCAGCTCCTCCAAGTGCTGCTGACTGTGAGAAGAAAGAAACAGAGACAGTGAGCCAAAGATCTTGGACCAACTCAAAGCTTCTACAGTGATGTTTCATGAGAGACATTTCTTTAATCATTTGGATGAAACACAATCCTCCAAGTTCAGGGGTCCAAATTCAGTCCTATAGGTCCAGTGTCCAGCACAGCTTTGTACCTGATGTAACTCTCCTGTTACTTTCCAGGCTTACTGATTGTGTTAAGCAGGGGAACTACCAAACTGCGATAGACAGCGGCCCTCCAGCCCTAAATTATTCACTGAATTACATTTCCATGCTGTATCAACAGGTTTGCGTTTGCACTTTTTTGATCCCTTTGCTGCCAAAAGAAAATAAAGAGACAAAATGTCATATTCTGAAATCTGTGAAATGAACTGAATGTTCCTCCTTCTATGTGAAAAAGGCATTAGTGAGAAACAGTATCAGAATTACACCATCCCTTTATTATCGTCAGCCTTGAGAATTGAACTGTTTGTCAGTTTCGAGCCAAGTGGGTATTTCATAAATCCCTCCTGATTTGACTGAAGCAGCTTGTAAGTCTTGGTTAATGCCCTGTAAAGTGCGAGTAATCAGGGAGAGTGGCTGCCATTTGGCAGAAGAAGCCCAAAGGCTTGTTCAGAAACACAAATTGCTTTTGATACCAGCCAAAGGCCTTTTAGCCTCCTGAAGAACAAGAGCACAGGCAAATCAATGGGCTTCTTTTTGGCTTAAGACTGTGTGCATGAATGTTTCCACTCAAATTCTGGTTACTTCTGAGAATCAAGCCATGAAGGCCATTGATTTACATTTTACTTCCTCCATTGTCCTTGATTAAGTTTGATTTACATTCTCAAAATCTAATAAAATGAGTAGACAAGATTACAAATGGAGGTTTGAAGATAATTCATTTGGGATCTCAAGCACAAAATGCTTTCCAAAGATACTGGCAAAAGCCTCTTAAAGGGGAATTTCAATCATTTTTCCTTAATTAAGTGGTTAAGTTGTAATCAAAGGTGATGGGAACCAGAGGCATTTAGAGATTCCTGCCTCTAAAAAGCATCCTTTCAAAGTTATTCGATTAAATCATTTCTTAATACCTGATGCAAAAACATTGTTTTATCTTTATTTTTTTTTTAAAGGAATTTGGACTAAAACATGGTGGAGGGGTACACAAAGGGTGCCAAATTGCAAAATGTAATTTACAATCAACATAAAAACCAAAAATGTAGTTACCATCATCAACATAAAACTCCCCATCATTATCTCAAGAAAAGTTTCAGGATAATTAATAATTAACATCCATATCTTGGGAAAACAGCATTTCTTCTGAAACTGTTTTATGAAATGACAGTTATATAGGAAACAGAGGTTTGCCTCCTACAGTCTTTACTTAAGCGTTTGAGTTCAGAGGAGATGATTTAGCAAAAAAGTGAAAGCGGCGATTCATCTGGGGAATTCATCATCTGTGTCTGGCACCATTAAGCTCTCCAACACGCCATTAATCCGGTCAAACAGAAAGCTGGCGATCCACAAGCATCATCTTAACACACTATAATGGCGATCAGCAGGGAAAGTGCTTTCACTGTTGAACCATATCACTTCAGGGCAAAGTCGATGACTGTAGCCTAAGCAATCACACTCTTCCTCAAGACACCACTTCATTACTGGACTCAGGAAGGTCAATAAAGCAATAAAAGCATGATCATTTTAGACGAGGGACTCCAACAGCAGCTCAATTCAACTCGAATGCAGGGATGATAATATATCACAACATGTCAATGCATCGATTAACAAGGCCTTAGGTATTGACACTCTTTTGTATCCTGGCAAGGTGAAAGACATTTTATTCTCCTGGAAATCCTACATCACATGCCAAGCCAGTATATTACATGTCAGTCAAGCTGCTAGCCAGAGAATGCAGCACATAACCTGTCAAAGTCCATAGTGAACAGCTTGTTTAGCACGTGGCAGCAGTGCATTCTTTAATGAAGTTCCACTGAAGTCCTCTTACTCAAGGAAAGCGAGTGACATGCGACCTATATGAAGTTCCAAGGTTCTGAGTGTTCAACCAGCGGGTACAGCTCCGAAAGGGCAGATCAGCGAGGCTGTGTCAAAACCTATCACGTTCCAGCTGGATCGCACAAACACACATGTATACACACACTAAAGGTTGAGATATTTGTCCAAACTCAATGAGACTAGACTATTTATATCATCTCCTGTCAAATGTATGTCAATTTCAGACTCTGGTTTTCATGTTCGAGTTCTTTTTGGCCTGTGTTTACCCCCGCTTAAGCTTTCCCTGCCTACTTTACTCTCCTTCTCCTAACAGCCTTTAACAGTTTTTAATCTGCCATGTCACTCATGTTGAGGTCTCCAAACTTGGCATGAGAACAAAAAAAAAGGTTGGATGCATTGATGGATCAACAAATCTGTTTAAATGGAATTTGAGCTCACAGCTGATACTGAAGTGATGATAAATGGTGTTTATAGATCTTATGATCACTGTTGTGGCATAACTTAACAGGATTTCATTAAGAACTGTAGATGATCTTTAGAAATATGGGGTTTTATTTGAAGTCTGGTTGTGATTGACTGGTGTCAGACTCAGACCAAACTGAATTTAATATGGCTACAGCTGTGTCAGACGAAAGTCATTTTAATCATGGATTTAGACAAACGTGACCGTTTAAATATGAGTTTAGACTATTTGTTTGCCAGGATAAAGACGGAATTAGAAAAACACTAAGGTTAAGAACGAAAGTTTTCTTGGGCTGCTGTTCACTCCTGAAGAAAGGGGAGTGGTGCTCTATAAGAACCACTTTTGGTCCATAAAAACCATTGTAAAAGTTGCTAAAAGAAAACAAACAATGTAAATGAGACGTGGGAGTGTGAACAACTTTCTGGAAGTTAAAAATATCTCAGTGCTCAGTAGAAATGAGTACACCCCTTTTGATATTAAAACCTTTAACCATTTCTCAGTGATTATGAAGTAAATTATATATTTGTATGAAACCCATTTTATTAGTCATTTATTTACACCAACATAAAAGTATGATCAGCTTTTTTACTTCTTTAGGATAAGAAAAACCATTCATTAAATTCAAACAACATGACGCAAAACTGACTTCACCCCAGTGGATGTCTTAGGAGGATGATAAAAGTGCAATTAACAAGAATTCACGAACAGATTAATCTAATCCATCATCCCACAGGTGGCCACATGATAACTTATGATTAAAAGGTATTCAAATCTAGTTCCAATTAAATGTTGACAAAATGGCACCACATGGACAAGAACTTTCTGAGAAAGAAGAAGAACATTTATTTTCAAGGTTGTAAAAATTAGTAAGGAATTGCTAATGTGTCTAAATACCATTGCAAAACTCATGCAATAAATAAAAAGTGATGGACTTCTAGCGGGCTTGCAAAGAGATCTAGCCCTTCCAAGGAAGTTGACAACTCGTCAAGAAGTGTTTTGTTGTGCAAGTTCAGCAGGACAGTTATCTAAACCATTAGAACGTCAAACTGGGATGAGTGTTTCCTGTGATACCATATGACACACAGCACAAGACTGGCATGCATGGCTATCATCCACAAGGAAGGCACTGCTGAAGTCCATCCACAAAAAAGCCTATCTAGAATTTACCAGGGCGAGAAATACAGGGACTTTGGAGTATTTTGGAGTGACAAGACAAAGATTTTCCATTTTGCTTCTAATGGTTTCCAAATTGTTTGTCGTCATCACAAGGGTGAGGAGTACAATGAAAAAATGCATGATACCAATAGAAAAGTCTGGTGGTGGCAGTGGTTGGTTGTAGGAGTGTCGGAGGTGTCAGGGAGTCGAATTTCATAAGATGTTATCATGAATTCACAGATGTGCTGTGAAATACTGAACGAGAAAATGCTACCATCACTCCATGCCCAAGGTCGCAGAGCACTCTTTCAACACAGCAATGACCCAAAACATCCATCTCCATCCAGCACACAGGATCAGACAGAGTTCATCCTCCAAGAGGAGAAAGAAAGAGGTAGCTGTATATAATGAACTGGTTCATCTTATCCTACATTTATTTGTTCACACAAATAAATGTTTATGAAAGCTGGTTTGTAAAAAATACAGCTGATTACCCTCATAAAACACAGAGAAATGGTTAAAAAGTTTTAGTTTCAAAGGGTTTCACTCATTTATGCTGAAGACTGTAAGTCCTTTGAGGAACCCACAACCTTGAAAAGAAATTTTACAGTGAAGTCTCTTTATACTGTTTCTTCCCACTCACATATTTTCACACACACACACACACACACACGCACACGCACAAGCACACGCCCAGCAGCTACACATGGTGATTATCACCCAAGCCAGACCTTTGCCATGACACAGATGAGCAGGGGCAAACCTGACCTTTCCATCACAGACAGACACAGACCCATCTCTCCACACACCCCCATGACCCCTGTAACATCCACAATGCTCAGCCCTGGAACAGTGTGACTGACAGCTTTAGAACACTGTGCCAAGTCCCGCTGGGCTTTCCCTCCTGAAAACGTTGAAGTATAGACACTGCCTGCCTGTCTGAATCCATTTTCCTGCATAAAGAAAAAGGTCATCCTTGATCTCTTTTTGATGAAGGGGAATACTTTCGTGTTGTAATGGATTGATATTTTTTCCCAGCCTTTGGCCAAATAATGGCTTTGTAATTTTATTGGTCCCACAGGACGGCCCTCCGTGTTTTAATGCACTGAGCTGACATTAATGTGTGGGTTAGAATTTAAAGTTCAGTCCTGGACGTTCAGCACAGGTCATTAACGCAGTTGGAACGGAGCAGAGCTGCTATTCTGCGGCCTATGAATTCACGAGGGAGACGTTTAATGATTTGTCTAAGTAAAGGTTAATCAAACTAGTTAAATATTAAATGGTGCCGATTCCATTTTCCTCACGTCCTTGTAGATGAAAATGAGTAATCACTTATGACCTGTGATCTAACCAATGAATTGGAGTGTGTCTAATTTTGCTCTTGGATTGAGCTGGAACTTCAGTGTAATTACTTTTAATCAATTGTTTTATCGTTGGGTTGTTTTTGTCCATGAAAACATGCCAACAAAGCAGTAACTGATCAACCAACTGCTCCCTAAACTTCAGCACATATTTTATATTATTATAGAGCTCTTGTTTTGTAGTAAATAAGGAGTCAGCTTTGCTCCACCAGCAGGCTACAATATAGACTCCCTACCAAAGCACAGTTTAAGAAATATCCAGAACTGGAGAAGCCAAAACCCTAAGCATGACTGCATGCCCCTGCAACCCTGATTAGGAGAAGTTGCTCAGAAAATGAATTAATGCATAAAATAATGATACACACTACTGTGCAACAGTCTTAGGGACCTGTCCAAACTGATTAAAGGCAATTTAAAGCACTGAGGGACTTTCTGCCAGCAAATATGAAAGTTCACAATTGAATAAATGCAAGAAAGCATCAAATAATATAATAATAAAAATAATAATAATCAATGCTGCCAGCCCAGATTTGTGAAACTCCATCAGCAGCTCCTGATATCGTTTAATGAAGTACCTATTGAGCCGAACCAGGTGTTAGAAGTATTTGATGAAAACTACAATGCAATGCTGGGCTGTAATGAGAATTGTTTAAGTAAACATATAAACATACATAAAATCACTATTTACTATTACATGTATATTTTGTAAGATTAGTTTGTAAAACCATACACTGCTCAGCTAAACATTATTTTCTCAGATGCCTAAAACATTTGCACAGTACATTATTCAGACATATCATATAACTGACCACTGTGGAGAAATAAAATTAAAAAAATCAACAAACCCTAACACCGTTTCCATTCCCGGTATTGGTCTTCCTTACCTCCTGTGAGGAGACTCCTCTGTAGCCAAAATCATGCAGTTTGAATTCCAGCCCCTCAAGGCTGCCGGACGTGGCCTTCAGGTGCTTGGCCAGGATCTTTTTGAACTCCCTGGAGATTGTTGCCACGGTGATGGGGTACCACATTTGGACCAGCATAGTCTGCGGGGACAAAAGAGCACATGTCACACAGACGTCAGAAACGACAGCCTAGCGTGCATCCAAACCTTCCAGACTCCTGCTGATTTAATCAACTGTCATCTTGGAGACACGCAGCAAAGCTCCACATGAGCACACACACACGTACATACATGTACCATACATGTACCATACATGTACCATACATGTACATACACACACATTCACATACACATTGTTTCGCCCTTAATTGAAATATCAAACATGGCAGGCAAATATTTTGCAGGCCTGAGCAGCATTTGTTGGTATTTTCATGACTGTGTAGACAAGCACAAAAGCAAACCTTGAGAAAAATGGAAAAGTAAATGAAGGTACCAGACATTTATAGGTTTATTCTTTGCCCAGTGGTTCTTTTGTTGTGTCCTACAACTGTCTGAGTTCCTCCGGAAATGGAAGCATGTCATGCAAAGCTACTTCAGTGGCTAGTTTTGTTCACAGCTGTACTGTATTGTGTTTGACTGTAAGCTGGTTTGGATTGTACTCAATGTAAACACAAACATAAGTGTAAACTTGAAGTCTGTCGAAACAAAACAGTAACGACCAGCATGATGCTACTAAACCTCTGTGTTAAACTAGTGCAATGCATGTTGAATATCTTTCTATTACAGGCTAGACCAACATCTGTGGGGTCATCTGTTTTGCCCACTTATTAAATCACACCTCCACGTTTTTCACAGCCATTTTCCAACACTTAGTTTTTCATCAAAACTTGGCATCACACACGTAAGGTACACAATCCAGCAGATCAACATCCTCTCACACCAGTTTGGTTTTATTTAAAAAATGTGATTTCTGACATCATGGCAGAGTTCATATGCAACTATCCAATTCCAGCAAGAGTTATATTAGACCTCAGACATAATAATTTTAAAAGAAATTTGTGCTAAAATACTGAACATGCTTTTCAGGGACTTCAATGATGAAGCTACAGGCACTTGAGAAACATGAGGAGATCGATGTGACACTGTTCATATTACTAGTAAGAACTTAACTTCTAATAGCACTAAGAATCCTCAGACATTTGTTCAAATTCCATCCTCACAGACATGTTCATATTTGCCATTCAAATCCATTGGCCTCCCCCCACACCCCCCAGACTGCTCCCCATGCGCCCCATTGGCGGCAGTGAATGGGTTAAACGCAGAGAAATTATTTCACTGTGTGTTGTACTTGTATGGCTATGAATGTGACAAATAAAATTTGTATTTGTAGTTCTGTATATTCCCACTTTCCCGTATTTTGAGGGATTTCCTTTAAATTTTGAGCAGGTGTTACTAACTGGAACTGAAAATCCAAGTGACTGTCAAAAATGTAAAGAGAATTGTCAGCCACATTTAGACTTAAGTTCAAAGGGTTAAAATAATGGTCAGTCACTGCAACAGTGCTGTGTTCTCTTGAGCAATATGACATGAGGGGAAGTGAGCTTTCAAAAAAGATTATTGTCTTAATCGAAAATATTTTTCAACAAAAAGCAGCGCGTTGGGGCCGTTGTTGTTACTTAGCAACTGATGGAAACATACAGGTATGGTGAAGAAATCAGTACGAGTGGATTGCTTTACGAGAAACCGGAAGTGGAACAGTGAAAACAGTACACTGTGTAGGGCTGTGGTCTGCTGGGTTTGCACTTTTAATGACCCCACAGCCTCATCCTCATTGACCCCACTGTTCTGATCAAGCTGCTCTTTGTTGTTCCAGGGACCGCAGTGGCCAAGAGCGTGCTGGAAATCAAAAAGGCCTTAATCGCCGTCCTCCTGCACAATGACACAGCGGAAACACCCGATGCCGAGCAATCTGCAGCACCATCATGTTATAAAGCACCCAGGCTGTTAACTCTTTCTAGGTTTTGCCCTACACTGGTGTCCAGCTTGCTCACATTAGAGAGGAATGTCAATAGAAAAGTCTCTTCTTGGCGGAGCTGCATGTGGGAGAGACATGGATTAAAAAATGATGCTTCCACATTAGCATACAGTAAAGAGGTTTACAAAATACCGATCAGTTATGGGGACATATTTCAGGAAATCATTTGGGTGACTATTGACTTGTGGTGTTTGTTAACTATACTAACCTCGTAAAAATTAGGACCTGAACTAAAGAAAACTTTAGAATCGAAAATGTATTGGCAGATCAATTAGTCAAACTAAGATTATTTTTCCTCCACTAAACTATTTGTGCAAGGCTTTCATGTGTGATAAGAAAAGACAGGATGTGTCCCAGGACTGAGAGTGATTATCTTTGATAAAAAGGGTGAAAATAAACAGAAATATTAAGATGCATTGAACTAAAGAGGGTAAAATACTCAAAATATTTGTTTACTTTCTTAGTGTTGAAGGCTAATGTAGCCAACATTCTAAAATCATTAGACAATTCTCCTTGTTTTCAAATGTATTTATTTCTCTTTGTTTTCAAATGCTGCCTGTTTTGTGTCCAAAGTTTAATACGTTTCAAAATGCACTAACGCAATTCAAACTGAGAGCACTTCAAATCATCACTTATTGATATGTATGTTATTTAATGTGGCAGTCAAATTTTATTTTTACATGACCATTTCTCTCTCTCTCCCCTAGAACTATACAAATGTATTTTTATTACTATGCCACATATGTAAAAGATCTCTTTTTTAACTGGTATTGGGCTTCAAACCCCCCACACCCCCCTAAAAAACAAACAAACAAACAAACAAAAAGTCCTTAAAACGTCATGTGTAGGTAGCTGTGTGTGTGTGTGTGTGTGTGTGTGTGTGTGCGTGTGTGTGTGTGTGTGTGTGTGTGTGTGTGTGTGTGTGTGTGT
>JBBMFX010000128.1:14297808-14310408 GCA_037832545.1 Rhabdalestes septentrionalis
CCAAAGTAGGCCTAATTATGAAGAAAGCCATTAAAAATCAGTCCAATAATCTCTCTCTCTCTATGTCTCTCTCTCCCTCTCTCTCTCTCTCTCTCTCTCTCTCTCTCTCTCTCTCTCTCTCTCTCTCTCTCTCTCTCTCTCTCTCTAGCTGGGGAACGCAGGGGGACTTCACCACCACACACCCGCTCCCTGCTGTAAAGGTGAAGCTTTTCACAGAGAGCACTGGAGTGCTGGCACTGGAAGATAAAGAGCTGGGACGGGTAAAACACACCACACTGTACACATACACTCAAGTCTGTGTTCACATTACAAACCTAATTATTGATATTTTTACTTTTCTGCCCTCGTGGTACACATTCATATTTGTGAGTGACTGTGTACAAGGTATTCAGACCAGCTTTACTGAGTTCAGCTGTTTAAAAAGGCTGCTTTAAGGAGGAACAAACCCCTTAAAAGCCTTAATTTCAAAAGAGCTGAAGGAACAGGTGTCTCCAAAATTACTTCAGTTGTAAACCTATTGTATCCGTCATTACCTTAAATTGATCATGTGCAGCTCTGTACATTGAGGACAGAGGATGTATCAGGATAGATCAAGAGAAAACCATCCCTGGGTGCCCACCTGTTTCAGGTGGTGAATGCTTTAAATGCAGAGAAAGAGTTTCACGCTGTGGTGTGAAACACATGACAGTTGGGAGCCACTTAACTTTTTTATCAGCAAACATCTAGTTCCATTCACCGCCGAAGTGAACAATTCCATTGTAAGCTTCTCTAGAATGGAAAATTTTCTGTGAAACACATCCCATCATTTACATCTTAACTATTTAATTATACAGAATTTTTTTTTTTTTTTATTAAAGTACCAGAGCGTTATTGTTGAGAGTGCTGGTGTGAAAGTTGGAAAGGTATATTAGTATAATATCTTCAGAAGATTCAAACTTCATTAAAACAATTAAATGATTAAGAAACCAAACGAACCAGCTAGATCAGAAACAATCCAGAAGAAATCAAATTAGATACAAAAACATTTGTTGCTGATGATAGTTTTAGTTGTATAATTTGCAATACTTACTGATTCTAGCCAAAGATGGCTGCGAAGTACCACTTTATTCATAGAACCTGATGTCAGAACAGTTCATCAGCATCTCTTATGGAGGTTCAGGTTAAGTTCAGTGGAGTTAACACAGGTTAAACTGATCCTAGATCAGTGAGTGTCACCTAATAAAGCACTATAGATTGTCCACGCTGTTTATTCAGTCTCTCGCTATTCTTCTTTCCACACACAAGCAGAGGATTCCCCTCTCTGCATCTCTCTTTCTTCTCTGTCCCTCACTTCACAGATGAGATGAGGAGATGATGGAGGCTCTTACTCACATTATAAATGACTTCATTGTTTTGAGAGTGATGGATGGCAGAGATAAATGGGATCTCATGTTCTGGGAGTGTCAGAAAATGGTTAGCAAAACAGTTTAGTCTGAAGATGCTGCTGGAAGCCTCCCTCTTGCACAGTTTATCTTCAGCAATATCTATTTTTAAAAAAATCTGTCCTTTTTGGATTATTCTTGCATACAGTTTGAAAAAACACCCATTTCAGCATTTCTGAGCTTGCTGTTTATTTTAGCCATCGCCTCGGAGCTTGCAGCTGCTGCAGAGGGCCAGTCAAATGACATTATGAGGAAAAAAAAAAACTGCACAGTCACTGTGGAAAATAGCACATAGCTCGTTAGCATGAGTAACAATTCAAATGTACCACTAACAATGTGGCAACTGTACATTAACAATAGGTAAATACATGTAGCTATATTCTTCTTACACATTATGTAAAGTTACTTTCACAAAACAAATCTAATTAAATTAAAGAAACTTAGCTAAAGGTAGCTACAGTTTTAAGACTCCTTACACATTAGCTAACATTAGCATTATTAACAAACTTGGTAAATGTAGCTATAATGATGATCCTTCTTACACATTAAATAAATTATTAGTGTTAAACTCTTAGCTAGTGTAGCTAAAACAATAATTCTTCTCATATTAGCTGAAATTAGAAATATTAATGAAAACTTAGCTAATGTAGGTACAATATTAACTCAACTTACACACAGGCTAAAATTAGCCTTATTAGAGAAACATAGCGATATAGCAACAATATTAACTCACCTTAATCATTAGTTAGGAGTATTGACAAACTTGGCTAACGTAGCTGCAGTAATAATTCTCCTAACACTAAAATTAGCATTATTAACAAATGTAGCTAATATAGCTCCAATACTGATTCACCCTCCAGAGTAGCTCAAATTTGCACCATTAACAAACTATTATTTGATTAATTATTTTCCTTTTAATTGATCATATTTTGAAAAAAAGATAAAACATCAAATGTGGCACGTATAATATGGGTGTAAAGTGTCCAGATTAAACTCTTACATATGTTGGCATTGCTATATAAATCTTTTTACTCTTACACATAGCATAATTTTATCAAAGCTCCAGATTAAAATCAGAACAAGAAAACTTTACTGATTCCGGAGGAAATTGCTTATGTGGTGACTTCCGCAACACACAGGCTCAGAAAGACACAAGACACAGAGTCACAATACTGTACATAAAATATATAAAGCTTATTTGATAAAATAGTAAAGTAAATCTGTATCTAACAATAGAAACCTGATGTCTGAATTGTGTAATATTGCTTGAGTTATGCATTTTTGGAGCATCATGATGCTAAGGCTAATTGTTTTCATTTTTCTTCAGTCTGTGTTTCTACTCTGTGTGCAGGTTGTGTTGCACCCAACTCCAAACAGTCCAAAACAATCTGAGCTTCACAAAATGACAGTGTCAAAGGGCTGCCCGGACAGCGACCTGAGGATTAAACTTGCTGTTCGCATGGACAAACCTCAGAACATGAAACACTGTGGGTGAGTGCGGAGAGAAAAGGGTGTGTGTTTGTGTGTATGCTGATATATGTTTGTGTGTGTATTTGCATGTATGTGTGTGTGTATCTATATATGTGTGTGTGTGTGTCTAAGTATGTGTGTGCATGTGTATTTGTGTGTTTGTGTATATGTGTTTGCGTGTGCGAAAATCAAACAGAAAACCTTAAGCAGACAGCGTTCAGGAGCATCTGAAAGCATTAATTATCTTTTGGCTCCATCTAGTGGCTATTGTGCTGCAACAGGGTTTTGTTTTCTCCACACAATTCCAGTGTTCCTGATCAAACATGTTAATCTCTGATACTAATTAGTTGTAACACAGATCAGTTATGTTACAGTGTCAATCAGTAATTGTTCCTTTTGCTGTAAAATCAGTTACTGTGTAATTGAAGGCTGTCCAAACCGGCCTGTAGACCAAATTTTTACTTTTACATGTATATGGATAAATATACATTTATAAATAAACACACACTCACAGGACCCCTCATGGGTTTGAATCTGGGTCCTGGCCTTGTGTGTGGGAAGTCTGCATGTTCACCTCATGGTGCAGTTGGTTTTCTCTCAGGTCTCCCAAGACGTGCATGTCTGGTGAATTGGGGATTCTAAGTTCACTGTAGGCATGAGTGTGTGAACAAATAATGTGTGTGTGTGTGTGTGTGTGTGTGTGTGTGTATGCCCTGCGGTGGCCTGGTGCCCCACACAGATAGAGTCTCTGCCTCGCGCCTCTAGACCCCAGGATAGGCTCTGGGTAACCGTGACCGATTAAATGAGATCTAAGCAGTTTCAGAAAGTGAATTACTATAGTAATGTGGGTTTTAATTTAAAGGTTTGATTTTTTTGTCCTTTTTATTGTGCTGCTATGTAAATACATCTACTGATGCATCTGGACACATCATCAGTGATTTTCCTGGAATTTTGGGCTTTCAGCATCATACACCCTCATGCAGGTGACCCAGCCGAAGGCTGATCAGACCCCAGCTTGAGTCCAGGTGGCTAACTAGCTACCATGACTCCATGATTCTCCTCTTTTGAGTCACTGCCATCTTAAGGACCTCTCTGCCGCTTCGGTGGGACTGTGGATGGCTCTCCTCTTACACTCTCCCTCGATGCCCAGAATGCTTAGGGCACTGGCAAAGGAATGGGCCGCGAAATCTCCGCATCCAAGCTCCACTGGGAGGCACCTCGCTCTCCACCCAGCCTGCTGACAGACTCAGAACAGTCCCACGTACTTGGAGAGCTTTCTCTCAAAGGCTTCATCCAAGTCGTCTTCCTACGGGACTGTGAGCTCCAGCAGCAAAAACAATGTCTGGTCGAAGGGCAATGTAGCTGGAAACTTCAGCTACTGTTCGAGGTCCACCAACAGCTTCCAGTCTCTATCCGAGGTTAGGATGCCTGCCGGTGTTCTTTTGACTGGGGCTGCCTGATTAACAGTTTTGACGAATGTGACTGTTTTCTTGGAAGGAGGAAACAGCTTTGCCCACACCATTCCCATGCTAATGACTGTACATGCAGTTTGGGCATTTTTTAACCACATCACAAATTCGCGGTTTTTCACAATTCGCTGGTGCCCTTGGAAAATAAACCTTCAATTTTCGGGGGTCTACTGTACACCCACCCACACACACACACACACACTTGCTTCTCACATATTCTTCATTACTGTCTTCACTTAGTCAGCTAAAGGTTGGATTTCTCTTCACCACACATTTCCCAACATCGCCCCACTCTGTCTTGCGCTGTCTGGTGCGATTATGGAATTTCGATCACTGTTGAACTCTTTCAATCACTCTCACCTTCGGGCCGTAGGGCTGATCTGGGGTTTGGAGTTCTCTCTGCAGTCTGATTGGCTAATGCTCTCCCATACGTTTCCCATGTGGCCCTCAGCGCTCCACGCTGCTTGCAGAAACTTGCCTTCTCCCCTCGCCATGCAGACCACTGCTTCACTGTCTCCTGGCGACCCCACACTACTGTAACTGCTCCTGCTGTGGTAGCCTGTTCATTTAAAGCCACATCACTGTGTCCCCTTAACATCACCAGTGAGAGAGAGTACATGGACCCAGTATCGGCACAATGAGGACACCGTGCTTGACTTTGTGGTCCAGAAGTTCTTTTTCCTTTTCACTCAGATTCTCAATATGTCAGTGTCCAGTCTTACATGTACATTTACGGCATTTAGCAGACACTTTTATCCAACAGGACTTTCGTTCCCTAACTAAAGGGGGCAGTCTCCCTGAGGCAACTCGGTGTTAGAGGTCTTGCTCAGGAACCCAGTGGTGTTGTCGCTACGAAACTACGGCACAAATTTACCCCTTAAAATTTTCACTACAGGAAATTCAAGGGGAAAAATGCAAAGAGTAGTGGTAAATCTACTAAATTCTCCCCTTTTCAAATTCGCCACTTAAATAATACAACCTCCTGAATTAACACATTAAATATAAGATGAAAGCATTTCTGTTTCACCTTTATTTCAAATAAAGGGGTTTGGTGAATTTTCAGGAGTAAATTAAGGTCAGGTCAAGCACTTTTTAAGTCCAGACGCAAGTATCATACCTGCTAGGCCAACAACACTAGGCTTCTTTATTTTGTGGCAAAACTCAACAGTACTAAATTTAATTGTCATATAATGTGCTGTAACACTCCATGTGCCATCAAGATATATTTAATGTGGTGCAATGACACAATAACATTGACACTATAGGTGTTACGATGATAAATATAACATAGTGTTAAAGGAATGACAAGTAACAAGTGTGTACTAATAATCAAGGCCCTGAAATGAAAAAAAAAAAACGGTTAGCTTTGAGCAAAACCAGTATCTTATCTGGTATTCAAACCCCGATGTGTGGAGAGAAATCATAAAAATCAGTTAATTCTAATTTACCTAGGATGCATGTAGACCAGACATAATTAAATGGTAAGCCATGCTTTGTTATAACCCTAGAAAACCCAAACAAAACAAACACCAGGTGCTGTTTTACCAAATGAACCATCTTATTAATATTTTATGGAAAGTCTAAGTGGCAACATATTAAGCTAGAAAAAGTGAAGATTTAGTGAGAAGTTAGGAAGAACATGGACAAAATTGATGACATTTTTTCTTATATGTATAGAAAAAATGTGCCAGCAGTAAGTGTTTGGACTAGTTAGTCCCCTTGGTGCTCTTTGAAGAGGTGGACCTTCAGATGATATTTGAGGACAGCGAGGGACCCAACATATCAACCACTGTGGTCCAAGACTGAAAAGAGTCCTGACGCATGTCTTCCACTTCTCTTGAGCAGCGGAGGTTCTTGATGCTTAATGTTCTGAGAGGATGAGGAACGACAAGTTGCTTGATAAGTGCCAACAAGTAAGGAGGTGCGAGATCATTCTTAGCCTTGAAAGCAAGATCAGCCACAGGTAGCCGTGTAGGTTCCGTATTAACGGTGCGGTGTGAAAATTTTGGAATGTTAAAGACTAACGTTGCAGCTGCTTTGTGAATTAGCTGAAGTGATCTTGTAACCTTCAGTGGAAGTTCAGACATCTGAGGGTTGAAGTAGGCTTGGCGATGGATTCCCTTTGATGAGTAGAAGCTCAGTCTTGCTGGGATTCAGCTTGAGGTGATGGGCTGCCATCCAAGAGGAGATGTCAGCCAGGCAGTCTGAGAGGCGTGTCATCACCTGGTCATCACTGAAGGGAAAAGAGAGAATACGTTCAGTGCCATCTGCATATAAATGGTAATATAAGCCACGTGAAGGTATTACATCGTCAAGAGAACCAGTGTTTAAAGAAAAGAGAAGCGGTCCGAGGACCGAGCCCTGTGGAACACGAGTGGAAACTCTGTGAAATGATAATTATCATAAAGATGACAGTCATAATGACACAGATCTACCAAAAAGACCAGGGCTACCTAAAGTCTGGCCAGATTTGACCTGTGAATATGATTGATTTAGCCCTATGGGAAAGTTAATCTCAGTGAGAAAACAGATTAAAACATTGAAATATAACTTTTTTGTCATTCTAACAAAACATAACATAAAAAAATACAATATTGAAATATTGAAATACATGTTGTATAATACACCAAGACAACTGGTGGTTTACGGAGAATGTGGTGAGTTTGAATCCCAGGACAGCTAGTTGCACCAATGAAGTACTCTTGAGCATGGGTGGCAGCCCATTGCTTCACTTCCTGAATAGGTTGGATACAAAGAAAGAATTTCAGATTGTGATACTAGAAACCCCATTTTACATGATAACTTCAGATACCGGACACTCCTGTAGTTTACATTTGTTTAAACACTGTGATAGCTTTAGTCTTTTCATATCCTTCTTATGCAATGGAATCTGCAAAATCGGTCCATGTTTCACCTTCCACTCACCAGGAGAGGGCAGCAAACACCGATCTGCAAAAACCCTGAATGCGTACTGTCTATTTTACATGTTCACTGTCAGTCTGTTGTCAATCTGTCTCTTTTGTTGAGTTCACCATCCCTCTACTGACAAACACAGTGTCATCATATATGACTTCTGTTAACATGTATTGGAACCTATAAACTGTGAGCATATGTGTTAATATATAACAACTCAGTTTTTCACTTATTTCCCTTAGGAAAACACCGTATGACATCACTTAAACATCTTCCACCAGGTGTCTTGACATCTGTTTCATGTCATTCTGCAGATACCTTTGGGCCATTGGGAAAAACGTATGGAAGAGGTGGAAGAAGAGATTCTTTGTTTTGGTGCAGGTAAGTGCGTCCCCTACTTTTAGATTAATCTGAGCACATGCTTTTATTGTACACATATTAAACTTGACCAAGCATGGACCAAGAATGTTTAGTCATGAATACAACAGTAAATAACCATCCATTTTTAAGAAAAAATTATCATTAAAAAAAATACATAATTCAGTCATTAATCAACATAAAATTAATTCATTTATAAATTCATTCATTATCATAGCTGCTTAGAATCACCCAGCACAGGTTGCCAGTCCTTCACAGAGCTCTGTTAAAATTTACAGTCAAAATCATTCACAGTGAAAGTGATAGGAACCAAGTGTCCTGAAATATGTAATATATATATGAAACATGCACCACAGAAATCTTGAATGTTGGGAAATACTAAAAAAATGTTCTGCCTGATACCTGAGCCAATGTTTTATTATAGTTTTAAAACATGTTTTTGGCAAAAATGTGTTTTTTTTCTTACATTTATATAAGAGGGACACATCCAGACCAAGTGGTATAGAAAGTTATTCTTTCTAGCAATACAGCCACTAAACGTGAGGATCGCTGACTGGATTGAATAGTAAATAAAATGGCTATTTAAGTGCTGGAGACATCATCCATCCCCCACCCCAGCAGATTAAGCGTTTCTCTCACTCTGAATGACTCTCTACCCTGAATAATGCAGAACTGCTGGAATTCCCCTTTGATTTTATGCATGAAATGAATAATTGTCTTTGCCTAAATGGATCTGGATATGTGCTTATGTATTATTTAAAAATTACTTTTAAAATATAGTGTTTTTTTAATCCATTTGGTGCCATTGTAATTTGGTGTATGTTCTAAATATTATACAATATCTGTGCCTTTAGATAACAAAAATATTGGGCTTTATCCATAACTTTGTGTTGATGTATCAAGTTTCCGAAATTGCCTTTCGAATACAAAGCACATCCAGCAGAGAAGGCCAAATCTGCAGGCGAATCACCATTCCGCAGACTCTTGGTCCTAGCTGGTTTATTTCTGTCCCTGCTTTGTTTTGTTGTTTTGTTTTTTTGTTTTTTTGTAAATCTTGGCGAATACTGGGCTGCCGCGTGGAAGGCTGCAGCATGTCCGAGAGCTAGAAGTTGACAGGCTGATTTTGATGGAGCAAAGCGTACTGGCCTAACACTCGCAGCCAGCAGAGCCTGCCACATGCTCCAGGCCACATGTTCAGCAAATGACAAACTACAGTCACTAGACTGCCCCTGTTTATCTGTGTGTGTGTGTTTTTGTGTGTCAATGTTCATGCGAGCAAAAACATTCAGAGATGCCCTGTTTGTGTTTCTGAACGTCAGTGTGTGTACAGAATGTGCCAGAATGCGCTTTTTGCGGTCCCCCTCTCTCTCTCTTCCTTTTTTTTATTTCGAGTGATTTTTCTCCCGTGTTGTTTAGTTTCACACATTCGTATTTGTTTGTCTTTTTTTGTCATGTCTTCTGGTTTTGCCGTGACAAGTCCCATGGAAGTGTTCTGGCGAACGTGTGATACTCCATCTGTCACTTCTCTCCTCCACTCTTTCCAATGTAGCATCAAAATGCAATTGCATGCAGGGGATCCACTCAGCACTGCACGTGTTTCCTTTGTATTAAAATCAGAGCAGATTTATTTGAATGAACACAATAAACATGTGTAAATATGACAGTTTTTGCCATGGTCAGACCCCTTAAGCCCCTTGTTGTGATTAGTTCACCCAAACCTTTCCACCTTTGGCCCAAAGTAGCGTCCATATGTACTTTTCAACTTTTCAAACCTTCAACTGAATGATATCACTTTAATGGACAGTGCAAAATAGACATTTGTGTGCAAAAGTTATGCATCCCTTGCATTTATTTTTAGAAATTGACTTTCACCTCTTTTAACATTGAGGGATTAAAAAAAATGTAGCCTGTGCAAAACCTCTGGCATATTTCAGATTTCACTTTTTTATTTTTTCTACTTTTTAAACCCAATATTTAGGTAGAAAATGCTGCATTTAAGTCCATGCCTTGTAGAAATGCTGTCATTTCCGGAAGGTGTTCAGACTCCAGCACAACCTGTGAACTTGGTTTTCGTGTGACTTTGTTATTGGCGTGGGGTTTGTTAATGTAGTCGTTTGCTGATTATATACTGTGGTTTTCACATTTACAGTATTGTTATCGTTTAGGAATACTGTCCCAGTTTTTTAATCCAAGTTGTAGTTGTAGATTCACCTGTAATTATTTTATTTACACGCAGCGGCTCTTACATCATGATCTCATGAAGTGTATGAGTGACTTTACATCCTAGAATAATGGTCACAGATTCTTTTATCCTACATATATCCTAAATATACTGTAAAAACACAAATTTTGAAAAAAATAACAGACACCGCTGAGACATACAGTGCATGTGGGGAACCTTATTTCAAAGAGGAACATGTATAACCATCACCATATTATTTAATATTAAAAATGAGATTTAGAACTGTCTGCATGCACTATCATGATAATATCAAAGTGTGTTAAATTTGTTGTATCATATGAACATATCCGAGTCTGTGAAACTAATTTGAGGGCCTGAGCTTTTCTGCTGGGTTCAGGCACCACAAGCTTAGGGATGGTCCTCATAGTCCTCCCAATTTTAACAGATTTTACTCTAAATGTACCCCTGCTTTCTCCCTACTCTCATTGCTTTAAGCCAGTGTTTACCCTGGCATGCTGGAGTCACACACTGTGTAGCAAATCAGTCAGGAGAGAACAGCTTCAATTGCTTGACCAAAAATATTTACTTTAAAGAATGGGGCTTTATGTTTAAACAGATGAAAGCTATAGGCTATGTTCACTAAAATGTTTGGAATATCTATTGATAGCACTGCTAAAAATACATTTGTTAGCACATAAGTTAAATAATCAACCTTTGATTGCTTAATTACATCACAGTATTTGATTTGTACTCTATTAATTTGCCAACTTTTCAGTTTCAAACCTTTTCTTGAGCTCAGGTCTGTTTTGGACTCAAAATTTGATGATAAGTCTGTTCAAGTGCGGATGAAATTTTGGGGTAATGCTGGGTTCCGAATCAAAACTCGATGTGGTTTGGGTTCAGTCAGACTTGGACTTCATTTGGATTTCAATTTAGTCCATTTAAACTGATATTTTTTGTTGTTTAACATTTAGCTTTAACATGTTTTTTAACCTTTATTAATTTTTTTTTAAATAAAATAATTCTAAAAACCTCCAAACAGTGGTTTGACTGGCCCTGGCCATGACTCCATGCCTCATGTGTAGCTCTGCGCTCACTCTGGGCAGTTGCTTTGAGGGCAGGGCTAGTTGTTCACTGTTAAATTATTCATAAGTGGTTAATTACAGGGTTGGGTAGATCGGTTACAGCTCCTGTTTGACGGACGCTGGCATGGCCATTGTGGCATGTCATACAGAGGAGGGCACTCAAGAGGCGACAGAAGCCGTTTCATGCCAAGCGGGGAAGAACAGTGGAGGCAATAAAGCAGACTCTCACTGGGCAGCCTGGGTGTGGTTACATATGAGTGGTATATCAGACTGTGCTCACTCAGTTGTGTAGCTTTAATGGTTCTTCTACCATGTTTTCATCTTCCTCTTCTTTTCTTTTCCTACTCCATCATTTGCTCGTTCTTTGTTTGTTTTTCTAATGGTTCTTCTACCTCATTTTTCTGTTTGTTTTTCTTATTCTTCTACTGCTGAACATGCCTCTTTCTTTTGTTAGTCTCCAAGTGCTCTAAACCGCTTTTGAAATTAGCCCAAACATCCACATGTGAGATTTTTTTCAACAATTTAACTCTTACTCAGAGGCTCGTGCGTGTTTTGAATGATTCTGATAGTCAGTACAGATCAGCCACTGACGCTGCTGTTCTGTTTTCTTCTTCTTCTTCTTCTTCATTTCCTTCTCTTTTTTCTGCATCATCTTTATCTCCTGCCTGTTTTATTTCTCTTTCATTCCTCTTCTTCTGTTTCCTCCACTTTACCATTTTTATTTTGTTCCTCTGATTTTTCTTCTCTTTCTTCTTCATATTCTACATTTTTTTCCTGTCTGCCTGTTCTGATTCTTTTTCATTTCTCTTCTGTTTCTACCTTTTTGTTTTTATTTTGTCCTTCTGATTGTTCTCCTGCTCCACCTTCTTGTTCTTGTTATTGTTCTTGTTCTTCCTTTTTTGCTTAATTTGTTCTCAGTTTTCATCTATTCCTTTATTTATTAGCCATCTTCTTCTGCTCTGTTTATTACTTCTGCTTCTTCTCTTCTTCTTCTTCATCATCTTCTTCTCCCTCCACCTCTTCTTTTTTCGTGTTCCTCTTGTTCTTGTTCTTCTTCCTCAGTGTACACTCACACTTCCAGCTGTCTGTTGTACTCCAGTGCAGTTCTTGCTCCCAGCGGTGCTCTGGCTGAGCTGAAAGCATAAGCCAAATATTTATGATGCAAAGTGAAGTCTAATTATTCCATAGTCTGCGGGCGACACTGCAAAACAGCTGGCCGTCTCCTTCCCTGAGCCCCTCCTCCCCCCTACCCCTTCTTCCTCTGACTGGTCCTCTTCCTCCTTATTTATTCCTCTGGTGTTTTGGCCTGAACTCTAAGTCTTAAGCCTCTGAATATGGTCTTGTCCATGAATGGCTTGGGGTTGGAGGGTGGGGGGGTTTGGCTGGCATTCTTTGCTGCATTCCCACAGGTAACGCTGGCTAATAATACCTCATCGATTGGAGCAGCTTCTGTCCCACTCTATTATTTTCTTTTACTCCCTCTCTTTCTCTTTCTCTCCCACGCACAATGCAATTTATAGAACGTCAACAATAACAAGGTTATTTAAAAGAGCAAAGGCATGCTGGGCTAATCAGGGAGCAAGAAGTCATTTAAAATCCTTTAACAGTCACTTTGACAGCAGGTCAGCTGACCCGCCGGCGAACGCGGGGGAGCCTCCGCCGCACCAGACACAGGCTCTCCC
>JBBMFX010000128.1:14324310-14342520 GCA_037832545.1 Rhabdalestes septentrionalis
GTGTGTGTGTGTGTGTGTGTGTGTGTGTGTGTGTGTGTGTGTGTGTGTGTGTGTGTGTGTGTGTGTGTGTCATTTACCTGGAGATGAGATGGAACCAGGATGCACATGAAACAAAAGAGGCCGTGTGATGCTCTGGACCGTGATCTGCTGGGAAACCCTGAGACATGGTTGTTATATAGTGGCCCTACTTAGCAACCAGGTTTCCCTGCAGATCATATCCCAAAGCATCACAGCTGGTGGCCTAGTGGTTAGGATGTTGCCCTTGCAATCAGAAGACAGAGGGTTGTGGGTTTGAATCCCAACGCTGCTAGTGTCATAACTGAGGAACCCTTGAGCTACGGTCCCCACACTGGGGTCCCCTGGTGGCAGCACCCTGCTTCACTTGATGAACAGGTTAAATGCAGGAAAAGAATTTCTCACTGCGTGGTGTGGTGTGTTGATGTGTGACTATAAGAGGCCACTTTGCTTTATGAGCCAGGCTTGTTTGCTCAGCACATTTCACAGAAGTTCAATCTGGGTATTTGGTCACTATTTAAGAAGATGGTGGTTGTCAAAGTAACTTGCAATGCCAAAGTTCAGTTCAACACCAATCAGCTAATGGCCTTTCACACATGAGGTCTTCATTACACTGCACACTAGAGAACCAGCAACCAACTACCCCATCAAGAATTAAATTATGAACATGCTTAATATTTATGAGTCACGTTCAGGGCGAACAGGCTCAGCAGAGTAAATCCTGGACATCCCGTAAAACCACATCCAGGAAGGTCAGTAATTTATAATACTAAACTGGGCCTAATGGGATACAAAGGGTTAACAAAGACAATACTTCCAGATATGAAATATGGAAGCAAATATACACATAGTAAGCCTTACTACATTCCACTACTGTTTAAATTATACGTCCAGACCCATTTGTGTATTCACTTTCATAAACCGACGCTGGAATTCCAAGATATCTTGAATAGAGTAGTGAGGTCCGGGATTTGCACTCCTACACTCTTAAAAATTAAGATGCCAAGAAGGGCCTGGTTCTCAATTGTAAAGTGAGTGTGAAGAACATATCTGAAGCTGTAAAGATGGTGTGGAAGGTCTTAAAACCTTTAAAAGAATCTTCACCCTAACGAATGCACAAACCGAAAGTGGTTCTTACCCAGCACTGGCTGAAGAACCTTCAGTGTAGTCCTTAATGATCCTGCTCTACAGCACGTCCACCCATCGTCACCCGCGTTAATCTGCCCACCCCTGCTGACCCCTCCGTCATGTCTCTACTGATGGGACAATGAAGGGTTTTTTCCATGAGGTCATTTTCCTCATGTTCCACTACAGCAGAGCTCATTCAGAGGTGATAGATGGGTTTAGTAAGACCGTCTGTGTTGAGTGGAAACTTTGCTTCATTTGAAAGGGACTGTTGGATTGTGTGTTAGTCTCTTAGTTCACTGTATGAAGTAACAGAGGAACAAAGCTTGGCTTGTGGTACAATATGTGTAATGGCACCAATGTTTCAGGAGTAAGTGAATTTATCTTCATAATAATCTCACTAAACAGCATCCCCACTAGCCAGTAATTATTCAGTGAACAGGACAATAGGTTATTAACTTATCTATAAAAAACGGATTAATGCAGGTTTATGTGGATATGTACATTTTAGCCAGTCAGATTTCAGAGCTGGAGCTACCTTTTAAACAGCAATTATGATCTTTTAAAAGGGAATTTAATTGCTTTTTCAATCTGGATCATTTATGGATGAGTTAATGCCTAAAATGTAGACAGAGTGGTTTGATGTGAAATGGTTCTTTCTAGAGAAATATACCAACTTTTCATTACAGTGGTTTTAAAAGGGACCAGGGGTTGTGGTGTCGAAAACTCAGAAGGTTTTTTTTTATTATACATAATCACTGGTGAACTTGCGTGCATATTTTGTTGCTTATTTCAGAATTTTTCCAAATTAATCATCTCCAGTTTCATGACCCACTGGCTTGGACTCCCTTAGTCACACGTTAAACCAACATTTGGGAAGTAACAAGTGCAAAATACATGTGCATACAGGGGAAACCTACAGGGTAGAACTGTTGTCCACTTAAAAAAACCCAAAATACTGTAATCGCAGACGACAAGAATTCCTTTATTATAAATCACTTGACTGGAAACATATGTGCATTTTATCTGCACATAAAATTACATCAAAGGGTATCTCAATAAATGGTACAACAACCAGTCTCTCACTGAATCAAATTCAAATGCAATGTTCCATATTAACAAGAAATGAATTGATAGTACAAACTTGTCCTCTTTCTCTCCTATGTCCACACAAACTACTGCTCAGAGCTTTGGCACTTAGAATTTCAGACAATCACATAAAAGCCAGAAAGAACACAGACAATCCTATAATGATACAGGCATAATAACCACTAAACTCTTGTGTTCCAAACCCTGACGGAAAACAGCGACTTTTTGTTTACTTTTATTTTTGTTGCTAGGGACAATTCAGTAGTTACTGATTACTGGTAGGGATGTGTCCATACAGTCTCCAACCAAGTCTACGCCCTTGTTGCCAACCCAAGACCACTGAACAGCTCAACACGCTTGGAGGAGAACACTAACCACCAATTCTGTCGGGGCAGTTAACAGACTCCCATGCTGGTTGAGTGGGGGGCATCCTACCCATGCAGATGATCCAATCAGTCTTTCATGTCATTGATATCGCTCACACTCATTATCCACTTTAAAAGGAACACGGAAGAAATCAAATACAGTGGCTAGAGTGTAAGTCAACCTGAGAGTAGCTGGTTGCTCTTTGACCTGTGAGGCTGCAGCATTCCTTTTGAATTAGCACAAGGAAAGTTTTCACTTTATGAGGTCTGGGTGATAATCTCCTCACTGTTGCAGGAATCAGGCCTCACTCGCTCTGGTGTCACGTATCAGAGCAGGGAGCTGGCAGGTTTATGTGTGTATCAGTGTGAGTGTGTGTGTGTTCGCCTGGTCATCCAGACTCTCCTCAGTGCCCTCTCTTGCGAAACGGCACGTTTTATTGGACCGTAATGAATTTCCCACGCACCACAAACCCTGAGCTGTGGCCTTACAGGAGCCCTGCGGCCAGGCGACCAGGCTCCACCGCTCCGGGGTCCACTGCTCATCCCTGTTTACAGCTCCAGCAGCACAGCTAATGACTCACAGGCGGAATCCTGAAGCGTGAAGGCATCGCTTGCTCCAGCGTCATGCGGTGCTGTTGTTAGGGATTAAAAGTAATAACAGTAGTAGCTGTATTTAAATAGCACCTTTCACACATAAATATGCAGCTAAATATACCAGTGCCTGTAGAACTGACTCTGTATGACTTACTGTTATCTGTTCAATGTAGACTTTAAGATGATTGGTATGTATAAAAATGGACAACATTGGTGTCAGACCTAAAAGGCTGAATAATTATTTGTTGATTAAGAAATATAGATATTTAATCATCTAAATATTCTTTAAGCCCTAGCTGCAGCAGAGGAAGGTGGGAACTTTCTTCCAAAAGTTTTCTAGTTTGTGTTGCATTGTGCAAAACGTTGTTTCAGCAAAGTCGGTGCACGGCTGTGGATGTGGTTTAGCAGTGCTGATCTAGAATCAGGTTTCATGACAATGAATATAAAACATGTGGAGGAAGCTGGTCTGAGATCAGTCCTGGTGCTTTGTCCTGCCAGTCCCTTGATGCAGTGAAATAAGTCATACTGGGTCCTATACAACATACACAGGTCTGGAACACATTCATGAAGGGCTGCCACTGGTTTAAACTGGTTGAGGGATGTTTTTCTGCAGAAATATTTTGGGTGGGTTTTGACTTCTGGTGTGACACAAGCCTTGTAGCTCAAGCTGCCTCATGTCTATTGTGGTTTCAGCCAGGATCAGATTGATCATCTGGCGTATCGGGCATTTTCCTGGTGGGCCAACGTGCTATTTGGGCCGATCATTAATTTTTGTATTTATATATTTATTTATCTATTGATTGATTGTTCTGACCGGCCCATTCATTGATGGCGGTGTCGCAGTGAACCTGTGGTAAGCTGGATTGCGTTCATTTTTGTGTAAAGGAACCCGTTGACCACTCCTGGTAAATCTGTGCCATACCATCACTAGTTTGTCTTGTTACATTTAGGAATGTGGGTGAAAAAAGCCGATAATACCGTCAGTGTTATTGCTGGGAGAACGACTTTATGACAATAGACATTTTTAAGTTAGTTCTCATATGTCAGAATCAGAATCAGAAAATGTTATTTATTTGTTTATGTGTTGACCGCCACAACACACAGACACAGAAAGACACAAGACACCAGAATAATGTAAATGTGTTCCATGCTGAACTAAATCCTCTTATTGAAAATGTGAGGACATCATTTTTTAACCACCATTAATCAACATTAACCGTGAGACAACAGTTAATTATCTGTTATTGGCGGTAGAATGATAGGAGGGAACTTTTTGGGCAACATGCATCTTTTCTGAAGGTGTTTATTAATTATATACAGACATGCTTTTTCAAATCTCTCTCTCTCTCTCTCTCTCTCTCTCTGTTACACATGCACACATACAGAACACCGTTTCATTTCCCCACAAATATTCATTAAAAGATTCAGCTGCATCATTTTTGACTGGATAACAATTTACTAGATAATATTTTGTTGAATAAATGTCTTATTGAATTCTGCTTTGTTGGTATGCACATTCGTGGGTTTGCAAAAATTGGTGGTGTGAGTAACTGTAAGTGGTAGGCCGTTTTATTGTCCCAGTCCGCTCCTGATCTCAGCTAATATTGTAAAAATGCTGTGTGGTGGTCTAGGCATGAAAAAGGGTAAATATTAGATAAGAGAGCCCTTAGTCACTTAATCTCTGCAGTGGAAATTTGCATTACTACAGCAGCAAAGTGGAGGGAACCAGGGAAGCAAGCAGGAGCAAATAAAATTGTACAGTGTAACAGTTCAGTGTAAAAATAACTTTACACTATATAAAAAATATAAAAAGTTTTATATTTGTGTATATATGTGTGTGTGTGTGTGTACTGTGTGCACATCATATGTCTAGTAGCTGCAGACATTTAATGATACACAGTTATATTGCCCCAGAGATCTAACCCATGATGTGGAAGAAATTCTGCACATGAACGACCCATCACTTATCAGGCTTTACATGTGTGTTTATTCGCTTGTGTGTGTGTGTGTGTGTGTGTGTGTGTGTGTGTGTGTGTCTGGGTGTCTGTGTGTGAGTGTGTGTGTGTGTGTGTGAGTTGTTTTTAGGGGATGGCTGGGTTTCTCCTTGGCTTCAAAACACCTGATGGGTGGGAATGTGATGAATGTGTGTGAGACAGAGAGAGATACACATGTCTCAGCTCAGATGGATTCACTCAAAACACTCCTGCTTGGAACATCCGAATTAGATATTTAGATCTACTGAGAAGAGCCAGATAATTACCTGACACACATTTCCCATCCAAAATCCTGCCTGAACCTAAACTCCTTTTCAGTTTTGAGCCTTAACCTGACCTGAGACCAACAAATCATGAAGATCCTTATCATCATTAAAGATATAAAACAGAGAAAATATTGAACATATAGAGAAAATATATAACAACATAAAAGCATGTTGTAAATAAATAACCCAAAATGCACATATAGTTTAAATCCCTTCGAAATGGATTGATTTATTATAGTGTTTTCAATCCACATCCCAAGATTGCTGTTGTCATGCTGTGCATTTCTGAAAGCCTACAGCAAAATGTTAGCCTTTACCTGTTTAAAGCTCTTTTTACACAGATAACAGAAAACATTTCCGGCCTAATAAATGAAAACATTTCTGGCTGCTCTACACTGCATGCTCCTGAATCCATTTGCTGTTTATTCCCTATTTTCTCATGAGTGGACCTCATGGACCTCATCGCAAACGTGTCTGACTTCACCATGACAGGATAATATAATGAGAAAAATAAAGTAGGGGGAAAACAAATAACTGTTTATCAAACTTAACACTAATAACAACCTCTCCGCACACCAGTGAACCTTTCAGAGCGAGACATAATCACTGAATCACAAAACATTCAAGCTTTTCTGATTTTGAGGCTGTTTGCAGTGAGTAATTGAGATATCTGGGATGTTTAGCAACTGGTAGCAGCAGCGGTATGGGGAAGGGTAGAAAACAACATAGCAGTAGATTCTTTATGCACCGGTACTGTATGCACAGTGAGGAACGAAGGGAGTTCTGATTGGATGCCGTTTAATCTCTCTAAAGCATAAACAGTGTGGTGGTGGTGCCGTGAAGTTCTCAGGTGAGCTTTCCCAGAGTCGTTGCTGAAAAGATGCAGAGGCAGTGGAATAGTAATTTTGGGTTCTCGTAGCGTCTTCTCCAGTTGCCTCAGGTAAACACAACCCTGCTGAGGGTGAGAAGGGTGTGTGTGTGTGTGTGTGTGTGTGTGTGTGTGTGTGTGTGTGTGTATAATCCCTTCTGGTAGGCAGAGGAAAAGGAAGTATGAATTAACCACAACAAAACGTGTTCAGCAAGAGGTGGAGGGTGGAAACATCCACCTCACACACACTCGTATCCTTAAAAAAACTGTCTGTTATTCAATGAAATGCGTAATTACTATTTAGACGACCCCTCCCCACACAAACACACAATTACACCCCTGCAAATCCAGTTAAAAACAGTGAAGCACTGGTGGGCTGTTTGTGTTTTTTGGCTTCATGTGACCCTACATGTGACCGTGTGTGAGCATCTGTTACATCAGTTCTAACTGTAGTGTGTGAATTTGCGTGTTTGCATGTGGTGTGTGTGTGTGTGTGTGTGTGTGTGTGTACACGCTGCTGCAGGCCTGATGGAATTGGCACCGTCACAGTGGAGGAGCGCGAACGCTTCGAGGAGATTAAAGAGAGACTACGAGTGCTGCTGGAGAACCAGATCACACATTTCAGGTATACAATTAAAGAAATAAATATATTGATTCATCTTTTTAAAGAAATGGCATTGTATATAGGGCATAATGGGAAAAAAAAAACATGTCTAGTCACCATCTATATTTTTGCACGTGCCTTAACCAACACTGCCTTAACTGTATCTATTAGACCATACGTGAAATATTTACACGATGCGCGCAGCTTATCTTTTCAAATGTTGTCACCATAGGGCATAAACTATACCTACATAACATTTTCATGACAATAAAATAACTTTTATAAAGGTTTATTTGGATGAACATGTGTTTTAATAATTTGGAGTGAAAGTGACTTAGCCAGACTTTATGAGAACTGATGCTTATTGGAACAGTCCTTCATAAATATGAATGTAGGTTAAGTGTTCAGTGAGTGAAGTTAATTGAAATGAGTGCAATTCCCTTCAGTATAACATGACATGGACACTAAAATGTAATGGGTCAAAATACATGTTTTCATTTTCCCCCATCTTTAAGGTACTGTTTTCCATTTGGACGACCAGAGGGGGCTCTGAAGGCCACTCTTTCTCTTCTGGAGAGGGTGTGTGATCTTCTACATTTTTCACATTTACTGAAGAAACCCATCTACACACATATATCAAATATAATGTATTTATGAGCATTGAAGAGAAGAAAAGTTCTGCTTTTCAGATGTTCTGCCACTGCAGTGTGCAAAATCACTGTGCAAATGTGTACCATCTGCACTGTGGAATGTAATTAACAATGGAATATAGCCATGGAAAAAATAAGAGACCACTTTTCCCTTCATTTTTGTTCACTGTTTATACAGTTTGCAACATTATGTGTGTAAAATGAACAGGTTGTGAGTCTTCTCTGAACTATTGCAGTATGAGCTGTGTAAAAATAAGAAACGCCTCCATATGTGTTGTGAGCGCAGTAGTGTGTGTGTGTGTGTGTGTGTGTTGTGAGTGCTGTAGTGTGTGTAGAGCAGCTTTCCTATGTGCTGCATTCCAGAAACTTCACTCCTGATTCAGTTTCTGATGGATCACACACACACTCTGTTCTTAACATCATTATTTTGAAGTTTGGACTTGTATAATGTAAGAGTGTTTTGTGGTTTAATATTTCTAAGATATAAAATATTATGTATGTGTAATATTTTCTCCAAACATGTTTTGTTTGGAATTGTGTGCTCAATAGTAGAAAAGTAGAGACAAGCCCATTGTACACATACCCACAAATTACAAAAGCAATAACCAGGGAAAAAAATGATGTCGTCTTTTTATTTTTTTCCGTGGCGGTATGTTAGATTTATTAGATCCTCACAACTGGCATGAGAGAAATTACATTATTTTTACAGTTGAAATGTGTAGTTCCAAATCTTTGCGTGTGCTTTCCCAGGTTCTGATGAAGGACATCGTCACCCCGGTCCCCCAGGAGGACGTGAAGGCCGTGATCAGAAAGTGCCTGGAGCAGGCGGCTTTGGTCAACTACCAGCGGCTCTCCGAGTACGCCAAAGTGGAAGGTAAAAAAAATTCCTTGCTTTCCAGGATGGTTTCAGGACAGAAGAAGGCTCTTTTACTGAATGTCTTTGTGTGAGACTGCATCTCAGTATTAATGCTGGTGCAGTCTATTGCTTATATGCTGCCTGTATGGTATTGCTGGATTAGATGTGTTGCAGAAATTGCTGAAAGCTGAAATTATTATTGTTGCCAGAGCCACAGCTGACTGGACTCCATATGTGGAAAATAAGCATCATGAGGCATTGCATTCTGCTAGCACTGCTCTGCTGGTCCTGGATCTGATCACAGGCGATATTTCTGACCAGGGTTAAAGTGAATGGTCCTAAATAAGTTGACTTCTACTTGGAATAACTGATTACATTTAGCATAATATGTGTATCAGACCACTTGGAAGGTGCTGATGTTAATGAGTGTTACATGCAAGAAAACCATTGTACTCTAATTATATGGAAATAAAAGACAAAATGTAAGTTAAATGCGTTTTTTTTATGCTCTGTGAGATTTTTAGATTAATTGTTGTATGCATTGGTTGAAATTGATGCTGGGAGTACGTTAGATGTGACCTTAATGATTCTGCCAATTCTGGAAAGACTGGAAGACTAGTGTTAATGACTTTAATAGTACAGTGATTTCATCTAAGATGTAGTTGATCAACCAAGACATGTTTGGCATACAAGCTTTGCTTCTTCAAAATAGTGCGGGAATTTTATGGTTCAGATTCTTAATATACATCCAGTTTGTTGCCACAAGCTTGGGGTTAGGGGTTAGGATATAGAGATGTAAAATAAAAAAATTCATTTATCATTACTTGTCATGTCAGACAACACCTGGGCTACTATTTTCAAAGCAGTCATTCTGACACACTGTGAATTTTTGTTCATTTTGGTAGCTCACAGTAAGTCATACTGTGTCCTAAACCACATCAAAAAGTCTGTGCAGAATCAGAGTAAGAAATGTTTACCGATCCCAAAGGAAACTGCTGCTACCACCGCACAGACACACAGAGACACAAAGACTAAACAAAATACAGTAGACCCCAAAAATGTGTGGTTACGTTCCAAGAGCACCCGTGAAGTATAAAACAAAAAAGCACATTTCTGATGTGGTAAAAAAAAAAAAGCCTACAAATGCCTATTTTTATCATCTAAAACCTAACTTTAATTTCATTTTTAAGTCATCTTAATACATTACCCTTAAAAAGCCAATATACAGTTGCTTGGTGTCTCCCTACAATACATAAACATTTATACAGTCATATTTTAGATGGAAATGTAGCTGAATCTACATTCATATTTATCTAACAAAATGTGTAAACTATATATTTCTTAATAATTTAGCACTAAAATGCTTAAGAATTATGTATTGCCACAACTCATTCATAAATGCTCTGCAAATGAGTCCTAAATACACCAGGCTATTTGTACAACGTTGTGGTCAGTAAGAGAGTTGGATATAAATACTACATATAAAGTAAAAAAATAACTGTTAAGTTTACTGTTTACCTCAAGTAGTAGATTGCAGTTGTTCTATACAACAAGTTTTTTATTTGACAGAAGTGAGTAAGCAGTGATATTGCACATAAACTGTTGCACTTGAGTATTCACATAAGTAGTGATGCTGTCTTAATGAAGAGCTGGCTGCAATTTAAGCAACTTGAGAAACGTTTTGGGGATGTATTTACAAAAACACTTTGGGTGACTATTGACTTCAAGTGTTAGTTCACAATATTGATTTTATAGCTTTAGCGGTACATTAAAAAAACACAGTTTGAACACTACACATGTCTTGGCTGACTCCCTACAGCTGTAAGTGGAAAATCAATATATTAATCAATATAATCAATATAAATATATTTTGTCATCAAAATTATCCCTTTAATATTGCTTTAATTGGAACACATTCATGGATTCAAGGAATGTTTTGTAAGACTGTGAGTTCTAATGATTCTACATTCCGGACATGGTTTGCCTTTTGAGCGCTGTAACACTCTTCCTGGACTACATTCTTTTAGGAGTGGTTTTAACTATTATATCCATGTTTTAGTGTGGCTGACTCAGTCACAGGTGGCTATTCTAGATGTGTGTAAGTAAAAATGCATTCAATTCCCTCTCTGAAATCCTGCACTCGACTCCTTTTCCTCACTGCCCTCGTCCAACCTTCGCCTCTGTCGTGTGGTAGCTTCCAGGTGTCCAGGCGGTGTAAAGGAGCGTTGCTCAGTTTTCTTCTACCAGCTAACACCTTCCTGTTCAGAGCTAAATCACCTGCCGCTTATCCCTGCTTCCCAGTCTTCCTTCTTGGGTTTTTACAGAATCCCTTCCTCAAGCCTCTTTCTATCTCTCTGTCTCTCTCTTTTTCTTTTCTTTCTTTACTGCTTGTTTCATTCTGTTTCCTGGCAGCAGGTTAAAAAGCCAATGCACTGTGTAGGTAACCACACCTTTGCACTTCATGTGAAGTTTGCCTTTATAGACATGGTTTTTCACCGACTGCACCCCTGCCCTCCCACCACCAATCTGGCCAGCAACTGTATCTGTATTAGAGTTTAGATTCTCTGCCCGAACACGGCCCGAGCCCGGCCTGGCCGGGCTGGGCTTGGGCATAAGATGCAATGGCTCGTGTCGGGTCAGGTCTCATTTTTTGGGCCCGATCTAAACTCTAATCTGTATCACAGACTGAACTACTAAAATGCTACTAAAAGTTTTATGTTAGTGGTTAGTATACATTTTTGGCTGAAGAATTGCAGCCTTTTTGTTTCTGTCGTTTTTCTATTCAAATTGTAATGACATAAGTACGTACTTAAATATTCATCCAATATTCATCCAGTGCACATTCTGTTTTGACAGAGATGTGAGTTATAACTTCTTGTCTAACTCAAAGTGGTTAAGAGAGAAAAAAAGGAAATCATACAAGAACACAAAAGCAAGAGGAATATGACAAAAAGTAAGAAGCAAAACTTCATGAAATAATAGAAAGCAAAGGGATGAAAAAACAGTAACAAAACACCTCAAACCTTGATCCACATTTCAACAGAATTTTCCAAACATTTTATCTGGGATATGAGTAAAGAATAATATAAGTGCTTTTTTTTTATTGCTGGCAATAAAACGTCCAGGGTGTAAGACATTTTTACCAAAAGCATTTTGCAAGAACAAGATAAAACTGTATAACTGATATATAAAGCCTCATCTCTATAAAGAAATTTTAGAGACCACTGGAAATTGTGAGGATAAATGCCCTCAGCACTGGAATGGCTCTACTAATGTTCAAACTTAACTACACTTCAGGTTTTACTGTAGTCACTGATATGAGTGACATGAGTTCGTTCAGGCAGTGTGTGGTCAACTTTGGTCCAACACATCATGTCACTATTATCTATTTCACTTGCCTACACAGCACAGAACTCAGCTGTTTGTGAATGTCCATTTGAACTGATCTAGCATCAGTTGATCATAAGGTATGCTAGACTAATAAGGTTAAGGCTAGTGATGAATGAAGGCTTATGGGGGACAAGCACGAAATCTCCTGCCGGCTTGCAGTCATTACTGGCAATATTTTATGCTAGGTTAAGCACTGCATCCACCTCAAAGGACAACCATTAGCCACAACACAGCCTTAATCTTCACCCGAAACAGACACACGAGCCTCCAAAACACCCCCCCACGGGCCCCCAAGTGCACAGTTCTTCTCCACCCTCCTCTTTCTCTCTCTCTCTCTCTCTCTCTCTCTCTCTCTCTCACCTCTGACCCCTTGCTCTTGCATGCCCGATCCTCTTTTGTAGGGAAAAAGAGAGAAATGTATGAGCATCCTGTCTACTGCTTGGCGTCACAAGTGATGGATTTAACCATTCGTGAGTACCTCCCTCATCCTCCGCCAGTCCATGCCTTTTAACCCACCCTTCCTTTATTTCTGTGTCGTATATCCACACACACACACACACACACACACACACACACACACACACACACACACCCACACAAAACACAAAAAACAAACACGCAAGGATAAGTCCTTGCTTATCACCGTCAGCACCTGCCCTTGTTTCCTCACCCCTCCCAACTCCTCTCCATCCCTGATAACATCTATCGCTTCGAGTCTGCTTGCCTTTTTTTTACAACTCTGTTTCTCCTGTCTGGCTGAGTTGAGTGTGAGATATTCCGCCACAGGTCCTTCTGTCCATCCCCATCAGACTCCTCCGTCTGTCTGTGCTGTGTGATGGAGCTTTCAGCACTGTATCTGTTGGCTTTTTTCCCCTCCTCTTTTCTTTCTTTTCATCCTGCTGACTTCCACAGTTTCCTGTGTGTGATTTGAATGCATTTTTACTCTTTTTTTTCCTCGCTTTTGTTTGAGTTTCCTCTCCTCCCCCCCATACACCCCCCCAACTGCTGATCATTTGTCTCAAGTTTTCGACACAGGTCAGGTACTGTATGAAATAGCTTTACGGATATTGGCTCAGAGCTGACATCCATCATGGAGGCAGGGGAATGAATTAGGGGGACTGAAAGATTGTTTCTATTGTTGTCACAGCATAACCTGCTGACCATACTCCAGGTCTGTCTGTCCCAGTCATACGATGAACCATGATTAGATGTGGTGTTTTGTCTCAGATTCACTTTAGGCGGCGTTTCTTACTGTCTGTCCAATGCTGTTTTCTGTGTATCGTTTGGTATCATTGTCTGTTCGTTAGTACGTTAGTTAGTTTGTTCTGTCATTTTTATGTCGTAGACAAACGTCCCGATCACATCACTACTCTGATGTCTCTGAGGGTTGGTGTGTTTTATGTACTGAGCGCTGTCTCTCTCTGAGGGGTCTCACAGAGTCGCTGTGAGAGGAAGCTGCGGTCTGCAGGAGTCTTTTTCTCTCAGATCTTTCTCTGCTCTTTCTTCTCCCTGTCTCTGTCTCTCTTCTCTCTTCTGTTCTGTGCCACATTTTCATTGCAGCAAAGCAAATAGCTTCCCTAGATACTTTGGGGCATCTCATTAAAATACATTCTAGGTTAACTGTCCGGAGTAAAAGTGGATAAAGAGTTGTCGACTATTGAAACCTAATAGTGATTTAATTTCATTTAAAATCAAAGAAATTATGTTATGAATGTCCATATGCATCTTAACATATGAATTCTCTTTAAGCTTTAACTAACTGATTAGTCATTATTCGGAAATGTATTCCAGTCAGTTCTCCGACTGATTTCAGTTGGCTCTCCTGGCCTGCAATGGGCACATTATTTAACTGAGACCCACCACTTCCTCTATATATACATCAAAGGGAGGCAAAACGAATTTGCTTTTTTCAGCTGTAATGCAGACGAGGCTCTCTCTTCCATCTTTCGCAAAATGGAATACCGGCTGACTTTCTCGCTCTATTCTTCCCCTCCCTCTCTCTCTCTTATCCCTCTCTCTCCTCCCTCTCTGTCTTGTTCTTTTTGTAGTTGAGAAATCTCAGAAGGATCAGAAGGATCCAGGTGAACCCTTTTGTCTGACTAATTACTAAAGCCATGCTATAAAAGAGCATCCCCCCTGTCCGGACCAGGACATAACCCCCTCACAGCGTTGCCATGGCACTGCCTGGAAATGCCATGGGAATGCTGCGATGATGCTATGTCAGCCTCCCCTACAGTGTCCCCATGCAGTGCATCTCTAAAACCAAGATGCACTTCGTCTCATCTGTTGGTGTGGGCTGTTCGGCTACTTCCACTAGACATGTCGGAGTCACTCCCCTTACAGTTCACTGAATTCCAGAAATGAGTCTCACCGTTTTAATTTCACCCATACAGTTGAAGAAACTGATAAACTATGTCAACTTTTTGAAACCATATTTTTGGATGAACTGAGAGGGAAAATGACTCAAACTACTATAACTAACTAGTTTCAGACATGTATTGCACTGAAAGACACCAAATTAAACTATATAATATTTCATGCATAGATGAATAGATGCATAGATACATAGATGCATAGATAGATACATGGATATATAGACAGTAAGAAAGAAAAATATAAAATCTAAAATGAAATAATATACTTGTAATTTCATCATTTACGCATACATGTCAATCAAAACTGTAAAATAAGAATACCTTTTCAGTATAAAATAATTTAGTTTAAACTATAGTAATAATTTAATAGGAATTGAGAACTACATGTCTCAAAAAGGAAGGTGCCTTTGCCTCCTGAGCAAATCAGGTATTTTGTATTGTTCATATCCTGGTCACAGCTTGCTGGAAGATTTAGATCAGCAAGAATCTTCTTCTTCAGCACTCTCTCCGTTGTGTGTGAAATACCTGATTTGGCACAGCAAGGGTTTTCTTCCACAGCAGACATGCTAAGGTCTCTGCTGTATCGTGAACATGCACTGCTTTCATTTTAACCCTTTAAACTGTTCCCTGAGACAACATCAGTGTTCATTCTCCCATCTATATTATATATGGTTTGGAAAAGTAAAGGGTTAACTGAAAATCTGGCAGTGCGTGCAGTGTGTTTCGTGATGGAGAGTCATTGACTGAGAATGGTGAGTGATTCCGCCTTGGTAATTATTAAGACAATTTCTCTTTTTGTTCTTATTGCCTCTGGGTTCATTTGTTACAAATACACACTGGCAAAAAAAAAGTTATAATAATGACATAATACTGGTTGAATCAATTTTAAAAATGTATGGATGACTACATTAATTACGTACACACAAAGAGGTGCATACGTTACTCTTCTCAGTCAATTCCTTGGTCTTATAGGTGAATATTGTTCATTAACCACAGTGTTTGTTGATGTCTGTTCACTCTGCAACACCATCCCCATGCCACTGGATCACATTGGATGGATCATTGTCTCATGTGTAACCATTATGTTCCAGATAGTAACACAGAACAGGTTTTCTACGATGTGCTATAGTCTCATACTAACATCATGAACAGATCATGCTAACATTTCCCAGCTTGCTTTAAGCAAACTGATCATTTTGACTCATTTCAGCACTGAGAAACAGAGGGGCTAATGATTATGCATTCGATGTGACGGAAGAAATACAGCGAGAGAGAGAAATTAGTCAACACAACTCCCTGCACGTGCTTAGCATTATGCATGATGACTGTAACATATTTGTTTATTATTTATTTATTGTTATTTTTTATTATTATTTGTTTGTTGCTTTAATTTGACTCATTATATTTTGTTCCATATTGACTATGTAGACCATGCTCCTAAAACTAACTTCAAACAAGTGAAAAATTCAGATTGAATAAAACCTGGGCAAAAGTCAGAGACCATACTTTCATTTACTCCATTTGCAGTCAAAACGAACAGTATGCGGTCCAAGAAAAAATAAAAATTCTTTATGTATTTAATTTGCTCTTTGCTCTTTGCCTTTATTACAGCTTCAATTCTTTTCAAGAGGCTTGCTTTCAGTTTTCTTTCAAAACTGATTGGATTTGGATTTTTGTTTTTTTGGATTTTTTCCACATTTCACCTGTTGCTCTTAGATGAAGGTTTTAAGTTTGGTGGTCTATTCCTAAATTTAAAAGAAAAGAGTATTGGAAATGCCAGTTTCCAGTTTTATTTATTAATTTCCTTTGCAATCCCCCTTTATTTAAGTGAATGATCATCAAACTAATCTCTTAAAATCTTCTGTCTAGTCTAACCTATGAAAATATCCTGATTGATCAGTTATAATTTCGTAATATAAAAAAATAAATAAATTGTATTTAATGGTCGTTCTGATTGGAAATTGAGGGTAGTTTCTGACTTTAGCAGAGTACAGTATGTCTAAAGTAATTTTAAAATATACCTCATTGAAGATTTCATTTTCCATTTGCTTAGTCTTTTGCAGACAGAATACAAACTGTTAATCTCTGTTGTATAGCTATAATTTTAGGTATGTAGGGTTTAATTTGAATTGGTCCAAATATTAAATGAGCATACATTGACCTTCACAGTGTAATACAACATGTAGTTTCTACATGTACCTTGAAAACTATTAGGTTTTTTTTTTCTGAACTAAATTAGTTCTGAACAAGCTCAAATATTCATCTGTAAATGATTTAACATAAACGGCTACTGTTGGAAATAAATATGTCTCCAACATTTCTTCATTACTAACTCAACTGGTGACAAGGCTAAACTGAAAAATGGCATTCTGCTGACAGTGAAGGAAGGTTTTAGGACTGTGTGTCATATGTGTGTGTCCACATTAACAGTTTTGCCCTTGTGCCTCAGAAAATGTAGGCCGCTTAGTTACGCCTGCCAAAAAACTGGAAGACACACTTCGCCTGGCTGAACTGGTCATTGAGGTGCTACAGCAGAACGAGGAGCATCATGCAGAGGTGAATTTCACAGACATACATACACTCATTCACACACACAGACACACATATGCAGATTCACATTCACACACGCAATGACAGGCACCCAGACACACAAGTGAAAGAGAAATGCTTATACGTTGATGCTCAGTGACTGTTTTGATATGTTTATCAACTTACTGAACCACAACAAGTGACGGATTTTCGAGGCAATGCACCACAGTTCATTAAGTGAAATTCAGTCACAATTAAAATAACCATTGAGATCTTGTTAGGTTTTGCTGGGAAAGGAGCAAAAAATATATATATCAAAGCACTATTATGGATAGCAGTCAAGAGTGTGTGGGAAGCAGTTCCTTTAATATTGATGTAAAAATGTGGCTATTTCTGCTCTTTTCATCTATTCACTTAATGTCTCAGTGTTGTAGTTGCATTTATTTAATATATAAAAAACATGATTTGATGAATCCAAAACATTTATTTTTATGATTGGGAATGCGGTCAGTGTAAAAGCTGCATTGTAATCACAGCTTTACTGAACTGCATGTGTGGCATGGATAGGCATTCTGCATTGCCTTGCTGGAATACTTGTCCTTTCTTTTGTTTCTCCTCCCTTCAGTGAACAGACAGGATAAACACAACAAAGACAGTCATGACATAACAGTACTTGCATATTTTTGAATGTCAATATATACACAAAGGGATGAAGGCATGTAAAATCTACTCTACCACCGTTCACTCAAAATAACCAAACAAAAACCAACATTGCATCACTGCTTCCATTAATCCAACATGCTTTCCTACTGTGTGAGACAGAAGAAGGCTCTTACGGCAGGATTTCACCATGTGCTTTTGAATTACATCAACAGGATACAGGGCCGAGCTCAGGAGAGCAGCTGGTACAGTATCGCAGCTAGTTGTTTCACTACCCCCTGGACGGATATTCTTTTGCTACTAAAAAACACTGTAAATTCCAACCATTAACACTGAATTGTGGCAATTATCAGTCAGTCAATATTAAGTCATTTTCAAGACACCTTATGAACTCAAGTTATTATGTTTATTGATGGCTGTGTATATTTATTGTCTGGTGGATAGTCCCATAACCTATTGTTACATGCGTGGACAGAGCAAACACCGGTTTCAGACTCCACTCCTAGAGGTCCACAGTGCAGTGCTGTGGAAGGTCCAAACTGACTCATTTAACTAGAAATGAAGATTTAAGAATATTGTTTAAAATAGTTTCAAATAGAATGTTTTTGCTCCCATTAAATATATGACAGTGGCTTGAAATACTTTGGGGCCAAGTTAGTTAAGCACAGTTAAGCCATTGCACACAAGTTATATTTATATTATAGGGGATATATTATGCAAAACTCACTTTAAAAAAATCAAGTTATGTCTATCGGCTATACAAAACATGTTCATGAAGTTCTTTGCACAAAATCACTCTCACATAAAGAGATCTCACCAGCTTTATTCTT
>JBBMFX010000128.1:14342620-14372732 GCA_037832545.1 Rhabdalestes septentrionalis
GGCTATACAAAACATGTTCATGAAGTTCTTTGCACAAAATCACTCTCACATAAAGAGATCTCACCAGCTTTATTCTTCACAGTTTTGGTCCCTTTTAAAATGAGCCCTTTCAGGGTTCTATCCTTTTTATGCAAATAAGCTGTTGCTTACAAAATATAAACAAACACGCCACTTCATACTTAACTGCAATAGAAACACAAAAGTAATTATTAGAAAGTACTTGCATCTGCTGACTTGTCATGGACAGTAGGTACAGACAAATACTTAAGGCACAACTTTTGAGGGTGGAACTAAACCATTTGTTGCTGGGACATGGCCTTCAGAAATTAAATGGGGACACACAGTTCTTTGGTTTTCATTGTCTGGGAGAAAGTGTGAGAATTTGTGCTGTTCTTTGCAGCCAAGAACACCACACCTTATGTGTGACTTTCCTTTGCCTGTATAAAAAAAGTGGATCTTCAACTAATTTAATGGGTGGGGTCTCGACAGAATAATGATGGCTCTACGCAAATTGGGCCAGTGGGACATAATGCTGGACCCACCAGGGCCTGAAACTTTGAAGAATAAAGCTGTGCAAAGTTCTTCATAAACATGTTTTGTATAGCCCATATACCTATTTTAACTAAAATGAGTTTTGCATAATATGTCCCCAAGCAGACTTGTACTAAATATATTTAATTTAGTTTGCCTATTAGATGTCTGATAAAAGAGCAGTAAGAGAAATTGTGATTCTACCGAATAATGATTAATGTTGTGAAATCAGGCCTGAGCCTGAGTAGGGCACAGTGACAAGATTAAATCAAGATTGTTATTTTGTGCAAACCCTATGTTTTCACAAAAGTTGTTATATAAGATATTTTGTTCTAAACAAAAGATTATTGTTCCGGGCCGTTGCCATGGAGTCTTACCATGTTAGGATAAGTTACTCAGGGGTGTCTGATCAACACTCTCCTGGACCCATGAGACTTCTTTATTCTTTAATAAATTAGCAAGCTCCATTTCTCTGACTGCATTTTTGATGTTTGAATTAGAAAAATGTTTTTGATTTGGATTCCTGCGTCTACATTGGGTACAGTGGGCTGCACTGATAAATGCCAAGACCAGTCACCAGCCATACATCATTTTATACACTCTTAAATATAAAGATGTTCTAAAGGGTTCTTTGGACCGGTTTTATAGCGAAATCACTTTCTGTTCCCTAAATAACAAATTCAGTGATTGTTTAAAGAACAATTTTGTATTGGAGTGTTACCATGAAAAATCTTTCAATAGCTGTAGGAACCTACCCATAATTCAAAGGTTTTATAACTTGATACAACCGTACATCCAAGCTAGGAACAATTTAGTCAGTAGCTTTATTTTTAAGAGTGTTTTCATTGGAGAGTCTTGCTAGTGAAAGATGCAATGATCTTTGCTTGTAATACATCTTTTGGTAACACATTCCTTCACAGTTGTGAGTTCTAGGTATTAAATTAATAGTTTAGCCATTCATGCTCACCCATGCTAACTGGCTAGTATAATATCATTTGAATAATGCTAATCAGTGAAACCTTGCTTTTATATACTGCTAGCAATATTAGCATTATTGACTGAACTATGCCATTATCCAATTAAGTGTGAGATTCAAGCTCCAAAGAAGTAGATAGATGCCTGTATTTCATTGTAATACCACCATGTTGCACTGAATCCTGTCATATTCTGCAAAATTACACCTAGTAATTTGGAGTTTGTGCCTCATATTTACGTGGACACCTAAAACTTGCACTGTAAAAGAAAGTGCTCTTTTGTTTTCATTTTGTTTTTGCTGTTTTATCAAAATTAGCACATGCTCACTGGGAGAGTTTCCACTTTCATTCCCTTCATATGCAAACTCACGCTCTGTGGGTATGAGAAGATGCTCTATTCTAAAAATGAAATTTTGACCTGAATGAGATTGCAATGCTAAACCTTACATTTATCATTATATACTTCGAGGTTCTTTTGCAGGAAGTGATCATCTGGTTGAAAATTTCACTCATGGTCATGCACTAACCATGATCCTCATTACGACTGACCATTTCCAACACATAAACATTATTAGATAAAGATGGTAAAAAAATATATATATAAATGGGCCTTGGCATACACAGCCCATGACTGTTAGCTTGTCTTGAATTGAAACATGATCAGTCTGATGTAATGTTCACTGTGTTCTCTCGCTGTTTGTTGTGTTGCCTGGATACATTCAAAAGGGTAAAGAGGTATGTGAAAGAGAAGAGTCCCCCATGCCCCCAACCCCCCCCTTTCAAACCTTCTCCTCTTCCCCATCTTCTCTGCATGTCCAGTTTTCCCCTAACCCACCCTGGATGGAGGGCTTGTATTCGTTCCCAAACCTCCCACCACCCTCCCCATTGCTCTGTTGTGGAGCATTAAGCATTGAACAAGCTGCTTTGCGTGGGCACAAGTGCCAGACCGATGCTCGCTTCTTCTGCCCTGAAGCGGCTCCTGACAGGCCCGTTGAAAATGAAACCGAGCTCATTTTCACAGACGTCGTCTTGCACAACCCCTGATGCCCCCTCTCCAACCCCTGCTCTGTGGACAGTAAAATCCTGAGTGTTGAATTATCTCATCATAAGATGGCTTCACTCCTACAGAAAATTATACCCTGGCTGTTGTTCATCAAAGCTGAATATGGACAATGATATGGGATTTTCAAGGATATGTGATTTTTTTAAATACACAGGATCAAACTCATATAAGTAAAGTTGAGCGTAATTTTGTCCAACCTAGAAAACAATTATCAAATTTGTGGTTAACTGAGCAAAATCAATTTAATTGAAATTGGTAATAAAATATTTTAAGCAGTAGTAACTTTAATGTAATTTAAATGTAAGATAATTCAGATTTAAAAAATGTTTTCTAAAGTTCCGCCTACTCCAGATATCAGCAAAGCCATTTGAGCAGGCTGAGAGAAATTATGTTAATGTATCTGGGTGACTCTTGACATCTGGTGTTTGTTAGCAATATTAGCCTCATAGTTCTAGTGCTTAACTAACGAAAAGCTCATCGTGACTTAAGCAAATATGTACTTTTATTAGATTTCTAGTGTTTTAGTTGACTGGGAAGGATTAATAGACAAATGCCTGAATGCAGTTATGGCAGATTTAGCAGGAAAACGTAATGCTCTGTTTGTACATGAAAAAGTATTCTGTTACCAGAGAATTAGGTGGATTATTCTCCGAAATGAAAACTCTTGGCAAAATTGTAACTTAAATTTTAGGACACATTGGACCAAAAACTGTAAAACATCTAATGTTAAGGACAACACAGAATAGTTTAATCTTTATTAAATATATTTTGTTTCCATGTAGCATAATCTGATGCATCAGTTTCCCTCAGTGTGATGGACATGAATCAAACATTGAGATGTTTGATCAAATTGGTACTCATTTTCACGCAAAGGACTCTGTAGGACTGAATTCAACATTGCTGATTTTACTGTGTTCATTCGCTCCAGCCTAGACCAGTCCATCAACTTAACATACAATAATGGTCCCCTTTTACCAAAGTGTGGTCACGAGACTGCACTAGTGCTAGTCATGCTGTGACAGAGGGTTTTCATCGAGTGCTCAGTCTTCAAAGCATGTGAAAGGGCCCCTGTGGAGGTGAACTCTTACACAAACCCTCTGACATGTTCTGCCAACTTCAATATCTGCAAGACATGGGCCGACAGCAGAGCTTTCTTATCAGCAACAGAGCGACCCTTTTATTCAAACCTAGTGAATATTAGACGAAATGATTCAAGTGGGAGCCTCAATTTGGCTCAAAATCAAGAAGCAGTAATATTTTGGGGTTCAGAACCTGTTGCTGGAGATTGCGACTGCTGCATGATTCTACCTTTTCTGAACCAAGCACAAGTTTCTGGGTGCATGTACATGCAGCTACATTCACATCAACAAAGTATGGATGTGTGGGTACATGTGGTAACAGCTTTGTGAGTGTGAGAGAGAGAGAAAGACAGAGAGAGAGAGTGAGAATGGATGTACTGAAAAGAAATGATGCAGTGAAGGAAGTTACTTGATTCAAATATGTACGTTATTTCCATATTAATAATGAATTTTTCCATGTTATTATATTGATGTGAAAATAGCACCAGTTTAGCACATATAAAATACACAGTGCCATGAAAAACTTTTGTCCCAATCTGTTTTCCACTATTGTTACGGTGCCATGAAAAGCTTTTGTCCCAATCTGTTTTCCACTATTGTTGCATATTTGTTGCACAAAAACATGGCCTCAGATCCTCAAAAAGAACAAAACGCATGGGGGTCATCAGGGTTAGCAGTGTTTTTGCCCTGTAATTTTCTCATGAACACATCTTTCTAATTGTTGAGTCCTGAATTCTGATCTTACTAAGGTGAGTTGAGGCCTGCTTTAGATGATAATATGGGTTTTTCGGTGATGTAATCATCGCTCTGTCACTGAGTAACTTTATAGGCTGGCCACATCTGGGAAGATTCGCCACTGCTCCAAGATTTCTCCATATGGAGATTATGGCTCTTAGTGTGGTTCACTGGAGTTTTAAAAATAGCTTTGTACTCCTCACGTTTGTATTTCTCACATAGTGCAATTGCATGTAAGATTTTTATACAGCTAGATATTTTTTGAGTGATCTTCAGATTGGACAAAGCTGGCAATAATTACACCAGCATATGTCTAGTCTATCTTATCCCAGTTAGTATAACTTTTTTCCTTCAACAAATGAAGTGACAAATATGATAAAAAATGTAAGTGTGACACATGCAAAAATAGAAGAAAGCTTTTTTCATACCACTGTATTACTGCATATTCTGATTTGGGATTTTCATACACTCAGTACACATATGAATCAAGTAAATTCAGTGCATCACCATATTCAGTTCAGTGAGATGTGAATGGAATAGCACAGCACCCTTGTGTGCTACTATAGAAGAGAAGCATGTAAGGTTTTTTTTTATTCTGCATGAGAAAAAGCCAAACTCTGACACTCTGTAGACCCTATAACGAGATAGACAAGTACATAACGAGTCATTTAACCATGCCACACTCCCTTAAGTTCACACTCTGGGTCTCTATGGGCTGACGAATGAGTAACTGTATGTGTGTGACTGCCTGTTATGGTGTTAATGCTTGAAGCTGTGAGAGCTCTACAGGGACTATGAAGGGTGATTGAACCAGGGTGGTAACTCCTATTAAGTGAGCTGTAGAGACATTTTATAGATCTGTGGAACGTCAAGCCTTGCACTGAACCCAAGAGAGAGACCACATCTCTTAGTCCCTCTTGCTCTCAATGCATATCAGCACTCATATCTGTCACTTTCACACAATAACACACTCTCCCTCTCTCTCTCACACACACATACACTCTCTGCAGGCATTCGCATGGTGGTCTGATCTGATGGTGGAACATGCAGAGACATTTCTGTCTCTCTATGCGGTGGACATGGATGCAGCACTGGAAGTCCAGCCCCCAGACAGCTGGGACAGTTTTCCCCTCTTCCAACTGCTCAACGATTATCTGCGGCTTGACTGTAAGCACTATAAACACTTTCTTTCCATGCTTTTGTACTCTAATATATATAATAATATATATAACACTCAGTTAAGACATTTATGTTAGGGTTAATATTATGTTAGTGATTGAGGTTAATTATTGGAGAAAAATAATGATTTTAACTTCCCAGTTTGATCTGATTTTTAATTCCCTTACACACTCACTAAGTAATATGCATTTTTTCACAGTGTGAACACAATTGTGGTCAACTGATTACAGTTCAAAAAGGTTCACATAGAGAAGTAAATTTTTCTGTCTAAAATGTCTTGTTTTGACAGCATTTTTTATTGTTTGGTCTTTTAAAGAGCCTGATTCTTAGATATATTAGATATATTGGTAAATAATCGTCACAAAGGTTAGCCACTTAGCATGTTCAGAAGCACCAACCTTAAAAAGAAAAGCTGTTCTTGTACAAACAACAAAAAAAATCATACCCCATATCAGAAAAATGGGTTAGAGTTAACTCTAAGAATGAGCTTTAATAATAGCCTATACGATTAAAGGTGGCCTGGGGAGGGGAAGGCATGTTGGGGTCAATCTGACACATTGAATGTAAAGAGATTGCTGGAGGCCTTCTCATGTTGCTAATGAACTGCAGTGAATGAGGAGTTGTCCATGGTGCTGAACAAAGACACTTCTCTGCGGACTGCAGCGGACTAATTACACTGCTGGCATTCTTGGCACAGCTTGACAGGTTGTTGTTTGGTAACCTATTCTCAACGTTCAATGGCATACCCTGCTCACGGGGAAACAGAATAAGAGAACGAGAAAGAGGCCAAGGGAGAGAATTTCATTTTAGTGACAGCGGCGGCTACACACCAATTTCAGCAAACCTGCGTGTCTCTGTTCGGCAGAATGAATACGAATTCCCACACATGGCATTAAAATATTGACGATTTAAATATCAACAACATGCACGCAGATACTGTGTCACACATTGAACAAATACAGCACAAATGAAACACACACGCACACACTTGCTCAAACATTGCCCTCCACTTGCACTGCATCTGGGCATTCCACATGGAAGGTCACTCTGCTTAGCCTGTAGCACTCAGCTCAGCTTATGTGCTATAAAATGGCCTTAGCACCAGACAGGCGCTAAAGAAGGAGGCTGCTCATGCTGCTAATGAGGTCTAAAACAGAGCAACCCAAGAGCTCTGAGCCTCAGCCATACGCTCGCGGACACACACAGCCAAGTGGACAACCACCGCCACTCAAATGGCTAATTGGAACAGAGCAATCAGGCAGGCAAACAAACATGGCACCTACTGCGTATAATCGACCTTGAGTCGAGAGAGAGAGACAGAGAGAGTTAGCACTAAGAGGAGGGGGATACCAGAGTGTGCTGCTGTGTTTTGCTATCAGACACTAAAACAAAAACTATATTGCCTTCAGTCTTCCCTAGAAGGGCTTCTTATTATTTCAACACTCATTCATCAGTTGTGAGAATAAGAGGATTCCATAGTACTTCTTATGTGTCATTAAAAGGAGTCTGGAGGCGTCCTGAAGGAAGGGCAGATCTTTCCTTACATACCCTATTTATGTTCAGTTTTTCTTCTGTTATGATGAAAAGATAGAGCCTTGTTTTCCAGAAGCAACTCCATGCAATCTTATTTCTTGATATCAAAATAACTGGAAAGAGTTGTTGATACAGAATATATATCTTAAGTAAATTAAATACTTGCTAAATAATCAAATATGTGATTACAGTTCAGTTGAATAGATGAATGGAAGTAATAACTTTAAGGATGAAAACCACATATTTGTTATACAATTCTCTTCTCCTCCATAGACAACTTGTGTAATGGGAAGTTCCATAAGCACTTGCAGGACCTCTATGCCCCTCTGGTGGTGAGATATGTAGATCTGATGGAGTCCTCCATTGCCCAGTCCATACATCGGGGCTTCGAGCGTGAGTCCTGGGAGCCAGTGAAGTAAGAGACCTTCTTCCTCCAAGCTTTGTTTACATGATAAAGGGCTAAATGTATCTAACATTAAAACAAGTTTGCTTTATACAGAAGATGTCAGTGTCATGCTGATATTGTCTGATTGGTCCAACAATATAATTAAAGGTGTAATTCTAAAAATGATACATAATGACATTTTATAATGATTTTACATATACTTGTTCAAGACCGTGCACAATATACTTTTATATTTTATAGTTTCCACAATTTACTTTTTCTTTTGTTTCCAATACAGGTATGATTACAGAGCTTGTCTGTTATTTTGAACTATTTAAATATATCTGTTATTTTTTTATTACTAGCTGTCATCTGTATATGTAGTGTATCAAATTCCCCCCAGGTTGAATTAGATCCTCTCAGGCAACTCACTCTCATGCTTCCAAGCAGGTTTTAATGCGGTGCAAAGCGCTCAGTGTCACATTTCTGTTAGCTTCCTCAAAGCCATCATGCCCACCCAGCGCAGTTTCTACTGTCCTTGTCATTTCCAACATATCCAACAAATTATTTCTTGATCTGCCTCTTTGCATCACACTGTGATTTCTCTTCAGCACAGTTTTTTTCTGCTCGCCCACATCACATTCTTTCTTCTCTGTCTTTCCTTTTTTTCTCTCCTCTTCACAGGAGTTTAACAAGTAATCTGCCCAATGTCAACCTTCCAAATGTGAACCTCCAAATGCCTAAAGTTCCAAACCTACCGGTGTCAGTTAGTCTGCCACCAGTGCAAATGCCTAGCTTTTCCACCCCCAACTGGATGCCAGCTTTATCCGACACAGAGTGTGTACTGAGTTTGTACTGGGTTTTGATCCATGCAAAGGTGGCCTTGGTGTAAACATAATAAATCCCTTTCTTTTTTCTTTTTCCTTTTTTGTTTGTTTGAGGCTCACTTTATCAAGAGTACAGGACCCAAAAACATTTCCAAAAAGTCTGTTTTAAACTGTAAAATGTGTTAGTCTAGTGTTTTAGTTAAATCAACACATACAAGTATTTGTTTTTTGAGACTCAAACCATACGATGCACCCAAACTAAAGTTTCATTTACTTTCTACAAACTCAGATAAACTGAGATGAATGGTCTGTATCTGTAAAGGGCAACAGCTCTACGGCATTAGCCTATAGATTATCTCATCATCAGATGTTGATGCCAAGGCCACAGCATGAGAACTTAGCCCTTGTACTATAGAAAGTCTTACAAAATGGAAAGCCTCCTGGCTATTCATTTACTCCTTCAAGCATGTTAAAAGGCACAAAGATACCAAGCCAGAAATGAACCCAAGACTGCATATTAGTGACAGGACAAAAATGCACCTTGGTTCGAAGCCTGGTTCTTTGGTATCTTTCTGCTTCCTCTCCCTGCCCTCCTTATTCCCCCTGTATAGTGGAGATATGTCGAATGTGCCCTTTCCTCTAGCTGTATCTATTGGGTGTTGGGCTCCAGTACTGTAGATCTTATAGGTGATACTTTAGGGTAAATATCCACAGGGTAACATTATTTATCCACTCCCCTTTTTCTTTTGTGTGACAAGTGAACGCTCTGATGTGAGACTAAAGCTTCAGTGCAGAAGACATTCCTATTCAGTAGAAACTAAACAGGTCTATACAAGGCCTTTTTGCAACAATTACTGTTTGTTCAAGTGAGATAAATATAAAATTCTCTAGAAAATGTAATTCCATTACCAGCCAATTCTGGCCTATTGTAACCTGCATGATTAGTTTCTCCTGAGGATGTCTGGAGCAGCAAGGTGCATGGGTAAACTTTTCATGAGCTGAGGAGTGGTGTGAAAGCTCTTTTTACTCTTTTTATTTGTAGGTAGATTGAGCACAAAAGCCCCGTATAACATATGGGAAAAATACAAAGTATTAAAAGTGCACAGGCCAAATTTTAAGCTTTTAATGTTGAAAGTTCAGCAGATAAACAATAGCTGTCTGTTTAAGTGTGGTCCTTATTGAGAATCCACTTACTTTCTAAACATAGAATTTGACCATGTGCCCCAAAACCTTTCCTGTACAGTATATCATGTGTTTACTAATGCTGTCCTTTCTGTTATTTTGAGGCTCATTTAGGATTCAGATTCATATCTATCTCAAAAGATTTAGATCTGTTTCTTTACTCAAGAAGGTACATTTCTCCTGCAGATTTTTTCTCACAGTTACATCAGTTGCCAGTTGTATTATTTAAATTAAATACATATACATTTTAATGGTGTATTTTAAACAAGCATATCTTATTGGCTGTTAAAGAATTCTTTAAGGTAAAAATGAATAACTTCACACTTTGTATCACATGCTGACCTCCCCAGGTCTTATTGTAGTGCATCTTTTATCTCAACTAGCATGATTTTACCCAATATAAACAACCATTTGGATCATTATCTGATCATCAGTGACAATCATTGCTTTACTTGCCAGATTCATTTATGAATCAACTATTTTGATTAGTAAATATTAATCAGTTCATATATTGAAAAGTAAATGGCAAAAAAATGGCAGATGCTAATGTTGGCCTGGAGTCTGAAGTTGAGCCAAGTTTAGTTTTTTCCTGCACTATCCCTCTGATCCTTAACCTCTTGACCTGTTGACCCCTTGAGCCCTCTCTGACCTGTGTTGACCCTTGGCTAACCACATCCCACATGCGGTTTTTCTGACATTGCTTGTTGGTGTGTGCAGTAATGGTTCAGGGACGTCAGAGGATCTGTTCTGGAAGCTGGACGCCCTGCAGACGTTTATCAGAGACCTGCACTGGCCTGAAGAGGAGTTTGGCAAACATCTGGAGACCAGGCTCAAACTGATGTCCAGTGACATGATTGAGTCCTGCGTGAAAAGGTTTGAAGTGCTGGGTCATGTTTTCAGAATGCCTCTGAGAGGATCATATAGTTTCGAACAGGGCTGGGCGAAATGAACTTAAAATTGTATCACGATAAAGCCCATTATTCACACAAAAAGTCTATAATATCACTTGAAGCAAATGCTGATCTGAAATGATTTTACAGGCTTTAAATTAAACTATAATAATAATAATAATAGTTTGTATTGTTTAAAATTATTACTTAAACTCATGTTTAATTTGTTTGGGTAAGGCTATTTTGGTTCATTTTCAATTTTCTACATTAAGATCAAACTGGCTTTATGGATAACATCATGCTGGTATTCACTTGATATATATCACTGTACCTTCCACCCAAACACTAATATCACAATAATCACATTATACTATTCGATCATACTCATCAATTCTATTTATCACAACCTTTTCCAACTTATCTCTATTTCTCTCTCTCTCAGAACAAGGATAGCATTTGAAGTGAAGCTGCAGAAGAGCAGTCGGACCACAGACTTCCGCGTTCCCCAGTCCATATGTACTATGTTCAATGTTATGGTGGACGCCAAGGCCCAGTCTGCCAAGCTGTGCACCATGGAGCTCGGCCAGGAGGTACACAAAAAACAAATAAACGCTTTTCTTTCTTTCTTTCTTTCTTTCTTTGTTTTTCCCTTCCTATCTTTCTGTTTCTCGTCACTGAAGCACAGAGTGAACACTCATCAAGGATCAGTACCTGTTCTACACTGGGAAAATCCTCTATACACCATTCACTCTATTCACCCATAGCCTGAAAATGTGTTTTTTCATAATTGCCTGTTATAATGTATCAGATATCAAAATATTTTCCATAAATATTTTGTATCCGTTTAATTCAGTATGTATATTTGTAATGCCTAGTTTGTATTTTTGCATAAACAGATCCATTTTTGGCAAGCCTAAAATTATTTAAGTATTCGTTTTGCTTGATGCTGTGCTGGAATGTGCTGTGAATTTCTTGGTTGGCTTTATATTGTGTTGTTGCTTTTTTCTTTGCTTTTTCTTCCCTCTGTCGCATTCAAATTTTTCATCATCAAATGTGTCTCCTCTATCTTTCTTGTCATTCCTTTTTCCCTCAATCTTGTGAAAGTTTGTTAGAGAATGGGTAAGTGTGGCTAACAATTCAATTGAATTCTCACTCTCAGTTCCCAAATGTATAATTAGCAATCGCAGCAGTTTTCCCCGTTCCTCCGACACTTAAATTGTTTTGATTCCATTACCATATGTGATAGCTGTTTCTGAATATACATGTGTTAGAAGTGAGAGCCCTCATATCCGTGGCATCTTGAGACAGGTAATAATTATCTGAGCTGAATTAATTACCCAGAAGTCCTCTCCATGGCAAGTAAGAAGACAAAGGAGTACAGTTTGCACATTTGCCCTCGGAGGAAAAAACCTCCTGCCACCGTTTAAGAGCAATGAGAGCAAAAATTATATCCATCCAGCATCTCAGATTAACAGTTCTGGTTCAGCAGTAGCTCCACTGTGAATTTTGTATGAATCCAAATTTGAGTCATTTGGGGCAAGATAACGACACAGCACTGGATCAACACTCTCATTCTGAGATGTTTTCATCTGTTTGGTCTGTGAGTACAATTACTAATATCATTTTCTCTTACAGCGCCAATACCACTCTCAAATCGACAATCTTATCGAGGAGACGGTGAAAGAGATGATAACCTTATTGGTAGCAAAGGTACCATTAAAAATGAATTATTGGCACTTAAAAGAGATGTTTTTGCTGAATTTGGAATGGGGTACTAAACACATTATGCAAACGATTATGTATATGATTTATTTTATATTTTCTGTAGCTGATGGTAAATTAAATTCTCACTTATCAGACCTTATGTATTGTACTAACAGTGCAGGAGTTGACATTTTACACTCCTCCCAGTGAATGTGGTTCTTTGATGGCCTGCTTTTATCCTTCCAAACAGTTTGTGGTCATTCTGGAGAGCGTCCTGGCCAAGCTCTCTCGTTATGATGAGGGCACACTTTTCTCATCCTTCCTGTCATTCACAGTAAGTACAAAATCTGGTCTATCACAGTTTAAAATTTTGTTTTATTGGTAAATTTCGTCTGCTGGATCCCAGCTCATAGATTATAATAGCAGAGTCTATATGCAGTAAACTAAGTTTAACTCTCTGAATTGTTGGTTGTGTAATTGTAGTCATTTTTAAATTACACCTCTGTGATAAAACATTTCTTTATGCATCTGGTACTAAGCCACAACATATATCTATGAATGTAAAAAGTCTCAATTTGATGATATATTTGTAAAATAACTGTTGACGTTGAATTCCTTTGTTTCTCTCTTCTGCAGGTCAAAGCTGCCTCAAAATATGTGGATGTTCCTGTGAGTGAGATCTTCTCCTAGTAAATTATCACCTTCATTCATCCATATTTGGCAGCATTTTGTTATAAAAAGGGATTTACAAAACATTACAAAACGTCAGGCCCAGTGATATTTGCTCCACTGACTGTTTAAGAGCCAGTCAGCATGGCTGAGGGTCTGTCAGCAGCAGCAGATTGTACAGATGGCCGTCTCTTACCTCCAAATGGCCATTCATATTCATGTGAGAAAAGGAGGGTGGCCAGCTATGTGGCCCTCTCTGTCTCTGTCTCTCTCTCTCTCTCCTCTAGCAGACAGTGCGACGTGTGTGTTGTGCAACAAAAGCACGTCGTGAGGCTGCCGCAGGGTCCGACTCTTATATCCTGCATTCAGTATCACATCACAAAGCTTCCATTAATTGCTAACACGTCGGGGCGCAAAGCGAGGCTTTGCAAATTAAAGTCCTGTCAATGAACGTCTGAAGCTCTCTCGTTCTTTTTTTCTCCTCTCTCTCGTGCCCTCAGGCCAGAGAGCCTCGTGTTTCCATGGTAATTGTTTGCTTAATGCACAAAATAAAATTACGTATGAAATATTTGCTCATTTGCACCCCTTGAAAGTATCTGTAGAGGTGTGAAGCAAGTTCAATTTGCAGTGACTGACAATTACAAATTCTGATGACCTTCTGATGCCCGTTGGCAGAGCGGGTACATTTAATTTAGCATGGAGATGGAACAAACAAAAAGAGTTTGTGGACTCCCAAGTGCATCGTCCTCCATTCGCTTATCACTTCAAATGTCATTGTTTTGAGAAGCAATATTCGGTCCTGCTAATGTGATTTTTATTATCCTTTTCATTTGTTTCACAGATCCTGACAGCTCATTTTAAGCTTGTAAGAATACAACGGGATCGTTTCAGTCCAGAAAAATACAAATAAAAACATCTTCCACTCTCTCTCTCTCTCTCTATCTATCTCTCTGTCTGTCTCTTTCTCTCTCAGAAACCCGGCATGGATGTAGCTGATGCCTACGTGACGTTTGTTCGCCACTCTCAGGATATGTTGCGGGATAAGGTCAATGAGGAGATGTACATAGAAAGATTATTTGATGTAAGTAACTGCTGCTTCCATCTCCTCCTCTGAAAAGGTGGAGGAGGTCCTCCAAAATGTGACATGACGACCAGCTAGGAGGGATGGGTCACATTTTGAGAACTGCTTCTTCTTCTCCCTGTTTCTTCCTTTCTCTCACTCCTTATTTTTCTCTAGCTGCCTTCTTTGAGCGGATCCATCACTCTTCTCTTTGACCAAGTCTACCTCCTTTCCCCCTTTGCGCTGTCAGCTATGTTTGCTCTTTAGCCCTTTCCCTCTCTGGCGTGCCACTCTTGGAAATGCTGTTGTACATTTGCTACTTCCTTTGTTCTGATGTTTTTTTGGGGGAAAAAAGAAGTGTTCTCTCAAACGTGGGGCGACCACTGACTGTGAAAAACTGATCTAGGATCAACTGTCAGTGTTCATATCACAGTAGATACAATTATGGCCAGCAAACAACCACTGATTTTTTTAATCAAACCCAAACCAAAACAGCTCAGATTATTCAATAACAGTAATAATGCTTGCATTTCAACAGATATGACAATTCGAAAAACAGCTGTCTGACTAAAGTGTGAGGAAAACACTTCATTAAAGACAGCTTGTGAAATTACGATATAAGGTGTAGGCAATTTAATAGTGCGAAACTAAACAATAGGTCAAGGGTTCTGCCTCATTAGTTCTCTAGTTAAGAAACTACACTATTAGGGAAGACAGGGACATGCACTCCAAACCAGGGGCTTATTGTCTTTAGGGCTTAAGGGAACAGAAAGAAAAGAAAGAGGAAAACGAGGAGGGAGGGACAGGAGGGCGGGAGAGCGTGGAGAACACTGTCTTAGCCGATGGCCGCGGCCATCCTCCTGGGCCTAATCCTTTGTGATGCATGTGGAACAGTTTGTCGAGTGCGTGCTGTGGCTGAGGCGTGTTTGCTTTATGCACTTTAAACCCAGGGCCTGCATTCTCGAAGGATAGCGGAGCAGGAGTGCTGCGCTGGGCTCAGGTTCTGCCACTGCTTTTGTGACCAAAAAAGTGTAACTGACCCAGAAACGGCACTGCTGCTCTGAATACGGCTTCTGGGTTTGTATGTATCAAACTGCTCTTACACAACGGCAAGAGTGCTGATCTTGGGTCAGGTTTCGGATTGGAATATGGAACACCTGAAGGGAATGATGCTAGATCAGCTCAGTTGATACATACGGGCCCTTGTGTGAGTTGTTGCTGTGGGTCTGAGACCAGTTTGAGACTCACAGCTGCATTTAGTTTCTCACTGCTTTCACTTTGCTGCCTTTCGCTGTATGCCCCTGTTTGGACAGCAGTCTTGCAATGGCACAAATCTCTCTCTCTTTCTCACTGGAAGTGTCTGTGTTGGAGTTTTCTTCCTCTCTGTTCAAACTTGTCTGGCTCTGAGAGTCTCTCACACGTGTCCCCTTTTTCTCTTTCTCTTTGTTTTGCTCCAAACGAGTTGTGCTGTTTCTGTCCCGAAAAGACTCCGGATGTGTTGCTTATGTATTGCTCTGTGCGTTTGCATCCTCCGGCTTGAACGCAGGAGGAAAAGAGAAAGGACATCCATCCCGTCTCCTACCATCCACTTTCTTTTTTCCTTTGTTTCCCTCTCTCGGCACCTCTGTCATTCCACCTCTTGTTTTCTTTTTCCTTTTTTCTTTGGAAACTTTTTCCATCTTTTCTCTCTCTCTCTCGTTATCTCTCTCTGTCTCCCTCTCTCTCACTTGCTCTCTCTCTCTCTCTCCTCTCCTCTCCTCTCCTCTCTCCCTCCGCCTGAATCAAAGTGGAACTTATCCTTCCTGTCGAGTTGTTTTTATCACATTATCTCGAGTGGCATGATTCAGAGTCGACTAATCTTCCTGTGTACATCTACTAGCATGGCCCACCTCCTTGGAGAATTCCCTCATACATGCACTTGCAGACATCCAGCCTTCCAGCCGGCTCTCCACTCCGCCCCTCACCCCCAGTCCCTCTCCAAGCCCAGCAGCTTCAACCCCAGATGGGCATGCAGGGCACACGTTTGCCCCCCTCCCCACCTGCTGAAGTGGCTGGGCCAGTAGAGAGCGCTGCCACCAGGCCAGGCAATCTAAAACCAACTCATGAAAGAGGCTGAATGCTTGTTCGCACGCACGTACCAGTTCACAAACACGCAAGCACACAAAGACATTTGCACACACTTCCACCTTTTGAAATGACAAATTGATCATTGCCATTTTTCCTGCATGCCCTATTTAAAATATTCAAGTCACCATAATCATACATCAGATATAAGCCAAATCCATTATAAGTTTAAATCAATGATTTAAAATCAATCATTCAATCAGTGTTCTGTAATTTAGGCACAGAATATGAGTTTTTTTTCCCATTGCATACAATAATATGTATTTATTCTCCATAAGGCAAATGCATTTATTGTGTGTTGGTGACAATCAAATTAAGATGAAACAAATTGATTTAAAAACATTGCAAGGTGTCACATTTTATAGTAGGTCATAGAACTGAGTCACTATCTTAATATAGCCCTGATTACCCAACAGATCAACATACTTCTCACAAAAGATTGTGTTTAACGTTAATAGTTACTAGGATTTTAGAGCTAGAGGAATACAGGACTGTACCTCAGTTTTCAATGCGGGGTGTACTGGGAGAGAGGAATTTTTTGTTTCCCCTCATCCATCACATTTTTACTAAAATCTTTTGTTTCCAGTTTTCTGTTCATGTTTTAAAAGCCAAACTGGTCTGTTTAATTTCTGAACTACAGTGCAATTCCTGGAAACTGAAGCTGCTTAGTTTATCCTATTCGGCGCTGTGATGCTCTTGTTCCTCTTTATGCTTTTTCAAATTCTGAGCTAATCTCCCCTGCCCCAGCTCTGTGCTGAGAGTCTGATCTAACAGAGTTGAGAGATCAGACTGGTTCCTTTAAAGCAACATCCGTTCGGTGTGTTAGGCTGAGGTTAATTGGGGTCAAGGATGAGGATTTCTCTTTAGCAGAGAGAACACGATGTGATTATACTTGAATGCTGTCCTTTCATAACAATATTTCATAATATGTCTAAAACAAGCACTGGGTGTAACTATCCAAAAAAATGTGAGGATGGAAATGAAAAACACATCATTCTCATGACTAGGTAGAGGTAACACTCAGTAGAAACAACATAAAATAAGCACCATTTCAGGAAACGTATTGTTTTAAACAGAACTGTGATCTAAACGTTCTGCTTTTAAGATGTTCCTAAATTCCTGTTCAGTTAGTTATGGTAGTGAAACTTCATTTTTTACTCCCAGAGGAATTAGCTATTTTAACAATGCTAGTCCTCCACAAACCAGGTTTGTCTAACTGCAGGGTGTTTTTATCGAATTCTGTTTCAAAGCCCATGCACATACAAGGCTGAATGTGGAGATGGGAGGTTATTGATGGCTTTGGTCCTGTTGTTTTCACAGAGGAGCAATTTATATTGCTTAAGCCTCCTAAGAGGCTCCGAATTGCATGCCAGCGGATAGCTAACTTTGTTAAGTTGAGGGCACCGAGCGAGAAAAAGGTAGAGACAGAGGGAAGCAGAGAGTCAGGGAGGGCAGGGGAGAGAAAATTAATTTATTTTCTCCCTCTGCCAGCCTGCCGGTTCTTGAAAGAGTGGCTAAAGAAAGCAGGATTAGGGCAGCTGTGCTTAACGCAAGGGCTCATCTGCCTGAGATCATTGATTAAAAAAAGCCGCCTCCAAATCCAGCGCTGCACTGATACTGCTGTCCTGCTTCAGCTCTTTAGCCCTCTGTGTGTGTGTGTGTTTGTATGCGTGTGTGTGTTTGTGTGTATGCGTCTAGAAGGCATTGTGCCCAATGGAGAGCCACAGATATGCTGGCAGATTACGCGGGTCAATTATACCCTTAATCTGCCTTTCCAGGGGGATTACGGCTGCCTGGCATTGATTGATTCAGAGTATTTCCGTTGACCTTGGCAGTTATAAGATCGCAGAGATTGCACTTTATGACGAAGGCTAAATCTGCTTTAGTAGCAGCGATACTAGCCGCTCTGTGGCCACAGAGGGACAGAGACCGGGTGGTGGGTGGATTGGGGCTGAGCATCCACTGCCACTTCTGCTGTTTCTGCTGCTGCTGGCTTCTGTTGTGCTCCACAGACCTGCAATACCATTTCACTGTCTGGGACACTTCACCACTTTGCAGGCCCGGTCATGACCCGCTGACCCAAGTGAACAGTTTAATCAACTTTATCTGGCACGCAAAGTTCACACCCCGAAGGCTGCCAGAGAACTGCCTGAGCTCTCGATCCAGAGGTCACGAATTAAGGCTAAGACACGTTAGCCTGGCACCGTTCTGACACTTATGATCTCATTTATTTGTTTACTGTGTCATTTCTTCATTCTTGATTTTTGTATTTATCAGAAAAATAATAAGGGCCCATAGACTAACTTTGAATAATTCTATTAAAAATGTAGTGTTGCATTAAAAATAATTACGTAGCCATCTCTTTCCATAAAACAAGCTAGGCTTAAAAACATAGCTACAAAAGTTTTGAAGTGCATTGTAGCAACAAAAATAATAATTTTAAGGCAGATCACAAGGGAGGGAATAACATATTAAAGCGTTGGTTTTTTTTATTTCGTTTTTTTTTTGCCGGCATTGTGAAAATCATCTTGACAATTTAACTTGGTGTGCTCTCCTTGTTTTTCTGTCCAATATAATCTGTTTAGTTTAGAAATAAACCAATTGAATAAAGAAGTTTTACGCAACTAATCATGATGCTAGTGATGGGAAATCTACAAAAAAAAAAAGACTAAAAGCGAACCAACAGGTACTTCCCTCCCACAGTTATTGTTCAAAACACGTTAAAAGGTTTCGTTCCTTTCAGAAGGGAGGCAGAGCTGCTGCTGTAAGCTGCTTAGGTTTCTGATAATTACAGGAGCTGAGTTTCTTTCTTTTTTCCTCGCCATTCTGGATGAGCACTCAGCATGTTGGGCGTAAACCCCGCTGACCCAAAAAAGTGGGTTAATGCTGCAGTAGGCTCTAATTTAAATTGAAGAAAAATACTAGAATCTGTAAAATATGATACATTACTTTTTTTGTACTATTATTGTACTGTCACCACGAACAAGAAATGTAACCAGCCACCTGGCTCTCCCTCTCTCTCTCTCCCTCTCTATCCCTCTCTCTCTCTCCCTCCCTCCTTCTCTCTCCCTCCCTCACTCTCCCTCTTCCTCTTCCTCCCTCTCTCTCTCTCCCTCTCTCCTTCCCTCCCTCTCTCTCTCTCCCTCTCTCCCTCCCTCCCTCTCTCTCCCTCCCTCCCTCTCTCTCTCTCTCTCTCCTTCCCTCTCTCTCCCTCTCTCTCTCTCTCTCTCTCTCTCTCTCTCTCTTTCTCTCCATGATGTAAAGTGAGGTATGGTGGTATTTGTTTGATTAACTCGTCTGACAGGAGTGACAGCTGCTAGTGGGTGCGCGTATACGAGAGGCTCAGCGCGGGTCCGCCTTTGTACATCTGTCAGCACGAAGGCAGGGGGACGGGGGTGAAAAGAGACAAATTGGTCCCAAAAGGCAGGCCATTCACCTTCGGCTCCCCCCCTCCGCCCCCCTCCCTCCCCTGGCCCATTCAGGTGCTCTGCGGGATTCTCAAGTGCTTGCTGGCTTATTCCATTTTGCCCCCTCCCACCCCTGCCACCACCCCCCCAACCCATTCAGGCCAAGCTCCAGAAGTGTTGTGCTCCTCATTCGGCTGCGTCTCAATCCGCCTTTAAGCGTTCTTTTGTGAGCAGAATGGCTCACTTTGCTCAGGGTTCCTTACTCATTTTTTTTTTGCTCTCCTTCTTCTTTCCTACTTTCTTTCTCACCGCCCCCCCCGATCCCTCACTTCTCTTTTCGCTCATTGTGTGTTTACTCAATGACACGAATGCAGGCTATAATTCCCGCCGTTTAGTTCATCCCAACAAGCTCGTTCTCTCTCTCTGAGTGTGTTTTGGTGAAGAAAGCTCTGTTTGCATACTGTTATCCATTTAGTTAACAGACCCTCATGCATAAGATCAGAGTCCGCTGGTGCCGGAGCGGTTTTGTCACCGAAGCTCTAGATCAGCAAGCCAGAAACCTGCGCCTGACAAATTCTACAAAGAATTCCCAGGATTTTTAATGCCCATGCTTTTTTCTTTTCTTTGTATGCTCGTTATTTTAATCATTTAACAGAACGACTCCGGTTCATGAAGTCAGATGTTTATACTGTTCACACTGTTTTCTTTCTATGTGCACAAAAGGTAGAGCGGACAGATGCAGCAGTAGCCTGAGCAGAAACACTGGAGGGTTGTTGCACTTAAGGCTTCAGTGAGGCATATAAATCTTTGGCGGGCTTCTCTTTGTACAGGTCACACAATCAAAAGCAGTTTGAAACTTGCATGCTTGCTGCGCCTAAAACTTTCCTTCAATCCCGCCATTCAGAGGACCTGTTTCTGCAGAGGCGAGGGAGATTGGGCGAGAGAGCTAGATTTGAGTGCTAACACAATACCACGTTAGAGGAACATGTTTAGGGTCATGTGTTTCCAGAGAAAAGTTCCTCTGGGTCAGCACGTCCCACGGCACAGGGAGAGAGAGAGCCGGGAGACGTGGGGTCTTCGGTGTGAGTTACCATGGTAATTGAGTTCCGTCATCAATAGACCTCCTCTCAGGGGCCAGAAAGCACACAATAACAGGCCAACAGCAGCCATGAACAGCAAGCAGGTAGGATTAGCCCTTCCCTTTGTCCTAAGAGCATAATGTCTTGTAGTCAGTTTTAAAGAGTCCTCAGTGCTCTGGGCCTCCCCGCTCTCGCCCGCTGGGGGGACCAATTCAGCTGCCCTGCCGGGGAAAAGGGCGAGAGCCCTTCTGCCCACTGCCCAGAGCCGGGGCTCATAGACGGCTCTTTTATTGAGCGGAGACAAAGAGACGGACAACATGGCTAAAGAGAGAGAAGCCGGGCCTTCGATCCATGGCCATCCTAGACTTTCTTTTTTGTTGAGTTTTGTCTCTATTTGCATGTGTTTTTGTCTGAAAATGAAGGAAAGAGACAAGCGAATAGAGCAAAGGTGCAGGGAAAGGCAGCAGGAGAGATGATAGAGAGCAAAGAAAAGAAGAGAAGGAAACACTGCAGCACTCTGAGAGCAGGCATCCGTCTTTCTTATCCTCTCCAGCAGCCTGTCATTTTGCATTAGCATCAGCGCTAGCAACAATCATCATTCCATCCCTCCCGCTAATTGCAGACACAGCTGGGTCCCAGCGGGAGAGCTTCTCTAGCAGCATTGGCCGCAGAGAGCATGCCCAGTCAGACGCATGCACACACACAGACGTGTATACCCTCTAAGTCATTCCCACTCTTCCTCAGTGCCTCATATACATGCACATGTATAAGTACACACACAAATGCACAGGCAAACACACACACACACACACACTCCAACTCATTCAGGCACAGGCATTACCACCAGCAAAGGCAGAAAGAGGCAGAGTCACAGGTTGCTTGTAATCCCCCTGTACCCCCCACCAAGTCCCCGCCTCCTCTACAGCATTCCTGCCTTTGTGAGAGGGACCTTTTTTTTTGAAAGCACAAAGGCCTGAGCTGAGCCCTTACCAACTCCCACTGGTGTTTTTGAGACACAAGCCTGCCAAGGTGTGTAAAGGAAGTACATACATGTGTATGCACTTATGTCTGTGTGTGAGGTGTGTGACGGGTGCAGAGGGGTGTGCACAGCCTTGCACTGAATTCTGTTTGTTGCCCCCTGCTAGGCGCCTTCCTGTAACATGTCAAAGATGAGAGTGTGAATGCAGGCTCGTTCGAGAACTGTGTGTGTGTATGTGTGTGTGTGTGTGTGTGTGTGTGTGTGTGTGTGTGTGTGTGTGTGTGTGGTGTTGTAGGGGGCAGGAGGTCGCTCAGCCTTTCAACACTCCCTCATTGAGGTGTGGGGGGCCTGCAGATGTTCATGTGTGTGTGTGTGTGTGTGTGTATGTGTTTTAGTAATGATACTGCATGTGCCCAACACACACACACATGCACACACACTTACAAATCCCACTCCAATATCAGATGGAACTCGTTAGATGATCACAGATTTTTTTCTCCCCCCCCATATCCGTTTGTTTCATTATGTATTCAGAGGCACGATACTCTTGTTTTGGCTGGCAGATGCTGCCAGGCTCCCGCTGCTTCATATCCAAAAAATGGTGCGGTACATAATGCCCTCCGAGAGAGACTTCTGTTCCTCTCATCATAGCAGAACAAAGTGCCACAACCAGCACTGTTCATTTCACAAGCCAGACCAGGCAGGCCCTTCAGTCATTCGCTTCAGTGTCCACCACATTTCTGCTTCTCAGACTGTATCGCTTTGAAATGCACATTCAAAAAAGTTACCTTGGAGGTTAACAGTGCTATTTTAAGGTCTGACTCAAGGGAGACTGGATTTCTGTTCATTCACAAGGGAGGCTGGCTTATGATACTGTAGGGAGGCTTTGTATTTTGCTATATATTTTCTTATGCTTTGCACAGAATGCTGTGTGAGTGAAAGTGGCCGGTGTACCCGACAGCAAAGAGGAGAAATGCACTTAGTACACACTGTAAGGTAGAACTGGGTCAGGGGGGAACTGGAGAGCAATGACATGAAAGCGGGAGAAGGAGAAAGAAGAGAGTGTGTGAGAGAGAGTGAAGTTGCTCCAGGTCTGGCCTCTCCGCAGGGGTTTATCATGGACCGGCTGCCCGAGCTTTCACAGGCACACAGCACCAGCACTCTCAGATCAGCACCAGGCCCTGACTCACACACATACACACACACCATGATGAACAGACCACAGACCCCCTTCAACACATAAATGCACCACCAAACCTCCTTCAATTCTTCTGCAGCCTCTTCATGTCACCTCATATACTGTAATGTAACTTTCACATTTTCTACCACCATCACTTTACATGACAACTGCTTTACATTTCATACTGGGATATTGCTCCTGGGAGAAAATACAGAAACAGCTATATATGGCATGTGCAACACACAGGAAGAAACAGGATTCTCTGGTCTCTAAATGTGTCTATAGCCAATTTTAGGATGTTGTGTTTGTTTTTCCATCACTTTTCCACTATAAACATAAAATCTATTCATCGCATTTGTATTATGTTCATGGATGGCTCCTCTACATAAACCTCCCCTCATCTGACCAGCATGACAGTAGCTCAGGGCATGAATCGAAACCACAGGAACAAGTGGACATTTGACCCATTAAACTTCAAACAACTGGGGAGAATAAGCACCACTTCAGGTAACTTATAAAAAAAAACAACTCTCCCTTATTTTACAGGCCAACAGACTAGAACAAACAGAGAAACAAAGTCTGCAGAACCAATTAAAACCTCTTTGTCATCTGGGTGGGGGGACGTTTCCAAAAAAATGGGAAAGCGTGTTTATAAAAGGAAACAAATAAAACTTACTAATATGATAAATATTATTCTGAGACACATGAGATGAAATCACAAATCACAACGCGACATTTAACCAGTTTTAGTTGCAATGTTTCTTACTGCCATCTTGCTAAGCTAAAAGTAACAACATTGTTCATGTTACCAGTCAAGGGAGGTGTGATATTAGATCCTCTTCGGAAATTATATGTGATGCTGGAATTAGTTGTGCTATGCACTCTAAAAGTAATGTTCTATTAGGTAATTGATTTTTATGAGGCATGGAACATATGTAAAATCCTATTTCCAGTGTCTTCTTCTAATCTGTTAATCACGTCTATACACATCCTCTACTCAAAACACAGTTTGGTACATTTTCATACACAATTTCCATTTGTGTTGAATTTAATATTTTAGGAAGAATCCAGCAAAATTTTACTTGTTCAAACCTTTTATATTTAGTTGTATTTTTTCTCCAAATGTTATTTTCAGCAAATAAAATAAAGGCTGTCACATTTAAGTTTGTGCTTCATACACGATTTTAAACAGGTAACTTTTGCTTACAACTGTGTTATATTCATTTATCTCATACAAAACATCTTGTTAATTCACTATAAAAACTCTCAAATTCTTTAGCTCAGTTTGCTCAGTTTGCTCCGACCGCTGCTACACAGTCAGTTCCAATCATCATCAGCCCAACTCAATCATAACCAATCAATTAGACTCCAGCCAAGATCCTCCCCAAGGACCAACATCTGAAGCCCAAAAGCCAAGAGCACTGGCTGTTTAGGAGTTGCTTTGAGTTCAGTAAGTTTCAGTGATATGATAGGGGGGATAACAGAGGCAGAGGCTAAGACCCTTAGCAAGTTAGCAATATTAGCGATTCACAGTGACTGCAGTAAAGACAACATGGCTGCCAGGGAAGATGACTGTTCCTCCTTCAGTGTGACAGGAGGAGTCGTTGAAAGGAGGAGGATGGGTGCAGGCTAATGAGCTGATGGCAATCTGAGAACATGAAACGCCGCTCTAAGTCAATTACCAAGAGCAGCAGAGGAAGCAGATGATTGACAAGATGATGTTTATAGGAAAAGAGTTCCTCTCTGCAAGAAGCTTTGACAGGATTTGTGTTAGCCTGGTGCTTGTGCATTCATTTGGATCAGACACTACTGAAAACAGGTCCAAGTTTATAACTATACACTAAACAGCTTACTATTATGCCAAATGTTTACTGTGTAGAACTATTAAGCTAAAATGATTGTTGGATCTTTTGTACTGTATTCTACAACTATTAATAATTATGTACAGCTTATGTTTTGTTTGTGCTACTTTAATAATTGTGTTCTTGTGTTTAGACTTGTGGCTATGTGTGTGTCTGTCTCGCTGGAGAACATTGCATTTGTGTTGCAGCAATGGTACACTAGCACAATGAACCTCCTGGGTACTTGGCTAACAGACCGCATGGACCTGCAGCTTCACCTTTACCAGCTGAAAATCCTCATCCGAATTGTAAAGGTAACACAGCACTCACTCTAAATTCTCACAGATAATAGTCATTTAGACAGATCAATGTAGAAAAAGCAAAGAGCTAAATCATGCAGGGAGGAGGATTATAATTAAAAAGCCAATGGATAAATATATACTAAACAGTTTGCATAAAATATAACAGAACTAATATATAATGTAGCAAATTGCTAGTTCTTTGTAGTGATTACATTACATGGTTAGCATCGATAAAGCTATGAAGGGAAGTAATACATTTGGGAGATCACAGAGGTGGATCGGCCAAGCACAATGTTTTCTAGTACCACTAAATATTTCAGCGTGATCTTTACTCTGGATGGCAGCTGGAGCAGGACCATGTAAGTATAGGGTCACACATTTATTTTTGGATTCAGTCAGAATTATATAGACCCACTAGTTTGTCTTTGCTTCCTAAACTACCTAAAGGACATCCACAATGACAATGCAGGGTTGATTACTGATCTTTAGATTTACTGCACATTTTTTAAGCAGGGAATCGCCCGCAACATACTGTTTACCTATAGGACTCTTAAGTAAAATGACTGCATATTCTCATCTGGCAAATGTGAAGAAGTAATCTCCAAATTATCTTGAAATAATAGAGGGAATGAGAAGTTCTCAATTTTAAGAAGTTGGTAAAGAATATAACAATAATGCCAGATGGGAATAGTTTTTTTATTGTTTGATTTGATATAACTGTTAATATATTTACAGTTATTACAACTTGATCTTTTTATATTTTACTTTAAATCAATTACCCCTCTGGCGCATAGCGGTCACTAAAGTGGACAGCTGTTTAAAAGTCATTTTCTCCTTAATGAAATGGTTTCTATGGTGGAATTTTGTATCAGCCATTAGAATGTTCTCTGCTGCTTCTCTCCATTGAGGTTCATTCAGTTGGTAGTTGTTTTAACTACAAGTGAACCTCCTCTGAATCCAAGTTAGCCAAAAGACAGCCACTTGTGGACCATTGCTGGAATATTCTGTCAATCCCTCTATTTTGAAGAACCCTAGATGGGTAATAATAATTAAAAAATAATAATAATAATAATAATAATATGCAGGAGTATCTAAATAACAATATTATTTTTGTAGCTAGAATTTTTTATTTCAAATAAGTATTGATTTATTTCAAATAATAGTGTAGTGATTAAGCATGTGTCCAACAAAGAGGATGTCAGGCATTGCTAGTATATTTCCAACACAAGATATGTAATTGATAAATCCTATTATAATTATTTCGGTTGCAATTAGGTGCATTTTGTGAATATGGATGTTAGTTTAAAAAAAACATTTTGTGCTGATTCATTCTAATTCGTTAGTAAAATAATATTTTTGTCATATTTTTAAGGTAGTTTAACATTTTAAGTGTGTAAAGGGTGTGTGCAGTGTGCAGAGTATGCTCATTGTGTGATAACTGTGAGCAGTGTGTGCAGAGTGTGTGCTCAGTTTGTGCAGAATGTGTGTGAAAGTATCTTAAAGTGGTTTTCAAAGCATACAGTGAAGTAATAGCTCATGGATTTTTTTTAAGAAAAACACTATTTTATGATGAGTACTTGAGAGCATGTAGTCCAGTGTTTCTGTAACTTACTGAAAAAATAAAATTTTTGAAAAAAAATTTGGGGGGTTGAGGGTTGATTGTTAAATTACTGATAATAATGATTTTCCCCACTGGGCAACTGAGCTCATCTTTTAAAATGACCAGACACATGGACTAACCTGATTTTAGTTTCATTTAATATTTAACATCCATGAAGAAAGTCACAGCAATTAAGCTTGTATGAAGAAGAAATGGATTCCTGTACAATTACTATTCAGGATTTGGGACAGTTCTCATATTTTTTCCTTTCATTTTTGTAAAAACCATCAAAGGCATGGAAAAGAAAGCCAGAATGACTTCTGATCTGAATTGCTTTCTTTGCATTTGTAGAAAAAGTACCGTGATTTCCGGCTGCAAGGCGTACTGGACTCGACTCTGAACAGCAAGATGTACGAGACTGTAAAGAACAGGCTGATGCTGGAGGAGGCCACAGCTTCTGTGAGAGATGGAGGGATGCTGGGGATCTCAATGAAGGACAGTGATGAGGAAGATGATTAGACACAACATCATTGGCCACGTTTACTGCAGCCTGTTGAAACAATGCATGTACTCTGTCTGTCGTGCTCACCCTCCTTACTTTTTTTTACTGCCGATTCATACAACTGACAAAGGGACCAACCTCAATTATTAAGATGTGACACTAAAATCAAACAAAAAAAATGATAGTATATTTAATGTGTGTCAGAAGATTATCGTAACAAAAAAAAGTCTCAGAAGCGTTTGGTGTTTTACAAATAATGTCCAAAATTCATTCCTGAATGTTTTGAAGCAATATGGAGTACTACTTGTAAACAATGTGGCGTGAGATGGTTAGGAATAACGCGTTGTGTCCCTGTTCAATGCAAATGTGTACGGCGCTTCTTATGTGTAATGTAAATACATGAATGGTACATAATTGTGCATAGACTTGTTACTTGTTTATTTTGGAGGTTTTTGGGTGTATGCCAAATTGAATTGACAATGTTGTATTTAACTGGTTTAAGCTATAAATGCTAGTGTTTCGATGCAGCTCACTTCCACAACAAATCAATAATCAGTCACAGTACCTGTCACCACAAAGTAAACTGCCATTTTTCTTTTCTTTTTTAAATATGAGCTGGTACTAAGTTTGGACATTTAGAAATGCAATACATTACTGTAGCTTCATTGGGATATACTTTGAGCAATGTCAATAATATTTTTTATGTATTTAAGTCATTTGCGATTTATAAATATGTCATATATTTTATCTAATCAGCGATTGCATAGCCTATTTGGACAAAATCTCAAAGGTGGTCTCTCTGTATCCTTTCCTGCCCCTTTCAATACCATTCTTAGAAACAAGTTGTTTTCTGTCTGGAGTGTAGGAGCCAGTTTTGCTCTTGGGCCACTGTTGCTTTGTGAAATATCTGATGCTGTGCATTGCCATTTTGAACAGGAGGTAGCATGTCCCTGTTATCCAAACACTATCCAAAGCTCCCGATTTTGTCATAATTAACTGATGGATTCATGTTGCTTCTGCCTTATGTACGTCCACAAAATGAGAAGAAAAAAAAAGACTTACGGTAAATAAACTGTTCATACACAGTGTGGTCTCATTAAAATATATCCTGCTTGACAATAGAAACATGTGACATTCTGAAATGTATAAAAAAGAAATTGCATATTCAGCATTTAGCATGTCAACTTTACATTACCTCACAAAGTTGCATCTAAATTCCACTAAACCAAGAGTTTTGAGCCTTGTAAGGTCAGAAACAAAAATGTTTTCACCATGAGGTTTAACCAGATCTTATGCTAAATGGATTACTATGGTCAAGCCAGAGCTGTTTCTTAAAACTGAGGACAGACAATGACTACTCAACACCTGCAGAGCCTTCATAAGTACAGCCTTCCTTCAATCCCCAGCGCGTCCCACCCTTCCAAACCCCCTGAAAACAACAAAACATGACTCTCTTAAGGAAGTAAGGAAGTCTGAGATTAGCACTGTGGGATTAAGTCAAAGCTCAGCCTCGGTAGTTATATTACAGAACACAAGGAGATTGGAAGCATGGCCAAAGATCATACCCATCCACTCCAGCGCCAGATCACCTCCAACAGATTAAAATTACTTATACCATTTCGAAAACAAATCAGTCCCGTCCTGAAGATAAGGATTAGAGCAACCAACGCCCCAAATGCAAGGGAGCTGGGATATCTTAATTATTTCATACAGAGGTCAAACCAAATCCTTCCAGGAAGAGCGGAGGCCAAGAAAAAACAAGATTTAAAATTGACCAGCTTTGCAAAACAAACACTACAGAGCAAAAGTAAACTAATATTTTTGCCCAAATATTTTTGGCTTAACCATAAAGACCGGCCCGCAGAAAGCTAAAAACACGAAACCCATCATAAGTGTAAGTTGCCTTTCATAGTTTCATAGCAGTGACTCAAGTGCTTCACACAGATGGCTCTTATTGGGGCCCGTATTGGATGTGGTGCAATATTGCATTGTAGTCAATTTCCTTTAGTAATTCCTTCCAGCACTACATACACAACTTTCTTTTAGTTACACAGTATTAGACACCAACCGATTCACATTGTGAAGTATAATGAAGGCAAAGTGCTCCATCTGACACCCCTGGAGCAGTGAACAGTGCAGCACTGAGAGTGAGCGAGACTTTTCATCTCTTTACAGCCTCAGCTCACAGACTCAATTTTGCCTGTGCTTCAGCAGCGGGGCACAGGGCAGAGAAAGACTAATGAGAGAGGCCCATTGTTGGAGTGTGTTCCCCCGGCCTGCCACTGTGACCTAATTGTAGCAGCGTAAGCTTTTGCTGAGACACCGCTCTTGTTCTGATTTCTGTGCAATCAGCGGAGAAGGCCGACCGAAATCGCTGCTTCTCTCTGAGCCAGAGTGCCACGAGGGCCGGCGCGGATATCATACATTTAATTTCCTCATAAATCCCGTCGCAGTGCAGCAATTTTGCGCGGGAGAGTGCCCAGTGACAAATTAATAGACGAGGAGATTTATTCTGGCACGATTCGAGCTGCTGTGGCTTTTAAGCTCCAATCAGGTTAGGAAATGGGAATGATAACAGTCTCCAAATAAAAGATTCTCCAATTGACCGGCACAGCAAGAATGGGCCCCAGGTTCGCACTTGCATGCGTGCAGGAGGGGGGTCCAGAGGCGAGGATGCTAGTGAGCCCTGACATCAAACGCAGCATGCGGCCTCTGAGCGAATGTGTTGGGTAAATGAAAAGCAGAAATTGGGCGAAACAAAAACACGGAAAACGTAGCATAAGATTATGTTTGTGTGCCCACGTTGCGTTCAACTTAAACACTTCATTTCAGGGCCAGCAGAGTGGATCGTCACCTGCCGGGGTCTGACAGATGTCAACGACATGTGACTCTCACCTAGATGAATGTTTACCGAACAGCTTGGTTGGGGGGGGATTGTGGCTGCTGTGTGCATAGAAGGCGACAGTGTCGCTGCTCTCTGTATAAACAGGTAAAAGTCAGATCCCTTCAATAAGGGCAGCTCAAAGCCTCTTAGACTCTGGTGTTTTTTAATGCCTACCCACAACCTTCTTATCTCCGCATTAAGAAGGGAAATACAACGGGACTGATTAATTTTTTATCTTTTCCGTGAAATGAATAGCTTACTGTTTAAAGCAATCACACATTGTGTCCTGGCCTTGAAGGCAGCGCCTCGGGGATAGAGGGAATGCTAGAGGGAGAGAGAGAGAGAGAGAGAGAGAGAGAGAGAGAGAGAGAGAGAGAGAGAGAGAGAGAGAGGGAGAGAGAGA
>JBBMFX010000128.1:14409074-14422002 GCA_037832545.1 Rhabdalestes septentrionalis
TGTGTGTGTGTGTGTGTGTGTGTGTGTGTGTTTGGAGATATGACTACCTCCAGAGGAAAAAAACACCTCCCCTTGCTCAGAGAAAGCCGGGCGCGCTCAGTGCGCGTCTCTCCAGTGTTGATGAGTGGAGCGGAGCTGAGCGGAGCTGAGCGGAGCTTTCAAAACCACTGATCAGCTGCACACAACCCGGGATAACCGTGAAGTAATGCTGTCGTTCTCCGTTCATCCACTCAGGACGCCGGTGTCGACGGAAAACTGCCATTAAACCCTGGATTTAGATGAGAACTCCCGGTGACGCTAAAGGAACCATGGTGTTCGCGTTTTTCATACGCTACGGCGGATGACACTCGAAAATGGACACGGGTAAGGAACTTACTCCTAACAAGAAAACCTGACATCACTGGTCCAACCAAACCACATCTGCCAGAACTTCTTGCTTTAGTCTCTGAGTGGAGTTGTGAGCAACGTTTTTAGCACTTTGTATGCATCAAATGGGGGGATTTAGATTTTTTAAAAGTTGGTGGTCTGCAAAGCTCATGTTTGTATCTCAGATCAGGACTGTCCAGTCTTAACCTGAACACTGGACCGGTGTGCCTGCAGGGTTTGATGCCAAACAAGCAGAAGCGCACCTGATTGCACTTGTTTAATCAAGTGTTCTCGGTATTTTCTGTGAAGCTCCGGCTTTGTTGGAATGAAAACCTGGAGGACAGCCTTAGCTCTAGATGCTTGTGTGTCCTACAGAGGCTGTTAGAATAGAGAACTGAAACGAAGTGATGGCTGGACTTCCCTTCCATGAAGAAGAGCACCATAGTGAATGCAGTGAAGAACATTTAGGTTGTATCTTCAGAAATAAAGGTTAATAAATGCAATTGTAGTTTTAGAACTGTGGTTGCCAAACAGGTAATGGAAAACCCCCTGTCTTTCCTTACACAGACACCACAACCCAAGAACAACTGGGTAATTAACTAATTAGTTGGATCAGGTGTGTTGGGAACAGGGGAAATACTAAAGTTTGAAAGTCAGGGGGTTCTCCAAGACCATTTTGGAAACCTTCAGAAAACCTTTAACAGGAGTTAGCATTTACATTTTATGGTTGTTTTATGATTTTGGCTCTTGTAAATTTTCCAAAATTATGTAAATTATGTAAAACTAGGTATTCTCTAGCGTCTTTGCAATGCTAATTTAATGTTGTTTGATATTTCCATTAAATTTTTGTCCATCCAGATGTTGACCCAAGCACAGAACATACAGAGAGGTCGATTTTTCTTTGATGACAACACATATAAGTCTTTGAGTGTGTAGGTGCATGAGAACCAGATTTAGCAACACTGCAATTCTTAACAGTCCTGATGTCCATCATCCTCACATTCAGCTCTCCTGTTATTCTAGGAGAAGAGTAATCTCATCTTCTCCTTTCCTATCCATTCCACCTCTACACTCTCTCTTTTTATTCCCCATCCTTCCTACCCTTTCTCCCTTCTCCTCACTGCACGGCTGATGCGCTTACTACAGTATTATCTGCTGGATTTGGTGTCATGTCCTGTTGGTGCGGCACAGTCAAAAGGTCTTGCCTGCTGTCTTCCCCGCTCTGGTCTGTTTTAATTGAATTCTTTGTTGCATAAATCATATCCTGTTTTTTCGCCAAAGGAACACAGACACCTCCTATTGTTGTTACTCTTTTTTATTGTTCTTTGACATACTGAAAAGACCTTTTCAGGGAAAAAATAAAGACAGTCTGAAACAGGGGGATTTGCTGATGTGTGAATTATGAAAAGAATGACAAGAAGGAAGTGTATTTGTGTTGTGCAAACCTGTGGTCTAGCAAAAACGAAAGAAACGTGGGGAGGGAGGAGGAGGGACAAAACAAACCTGTGAGTTCATAGACAAGAGAGGGCAAGTTGCTAATGTCCTTACCCTATGCACTTCCTGTTCGCAGATCTTCCAGGAGGGTCTGCTAGAATAGTTAATTAGTGATGGTGGAGAACAATATCTTAGCTGGGAGATCACCAAGTGCACAGGGAGTTTAGTAGGACGTGCGTCAAGGCAGGTACTAAATAACAGGAAGAGACAATGGGTGTATGAGTTTTGTTAAGCGAAAGGGTGTGCTGCACCAAAAGGGTCTCAAATTCACATTAACCCCACTTAAGGCCACTATTTGCTTTTCTTCATCAGGATGACAGAATCTTTTTTTGTTTCATCTTTCTTTCTCATTCTTGGCTTGAAAAATGCTTTTAGAGTGAGCATAGGTGCTGCGCTGGCATACATTCTCTGATTGTTACAATCACTTTCTGCATGTTGAGTCCTACAGTCGCTATAAAAATATAGGACAGACCTTTCTGCTAAATCCAGCCTAATGTTGCCTTAAGACAAAATTTTTAATCTGACCATTTCCTCCGTCTGTTTCACAGATTATCAGAAGCGACTGAGGGCTCCTCGACCCAAGATACAAAGTTGTCTGACTATTACAGTGCGCTCCACCCTCATGTCAAGACCTTGTCCATCTTCCCGAGGTCCAAAACCTCCAGTTGCACCTAAACCAAGACTGTCTCTTGAGAAAGAGGATGAACACAACCAAAGCATTGTTAGTAATGGAGACATTGTCTCTGACAGCCTGGGACTGGGGCAGGACAGTGAATCAGAGGCAACACAGGATGAAGCCGATCCGCCTGTTGAGAACTCTGTAGAGGAGCTTGCTGAGGAGTCATATAACCATGCAGTGGAACAAGTGAAGGCAAACCCCAGCTGTAGTGATGGTATTTCTGATAAAGATATGACTGAAAACATTGATATGGGTGTAGAAGAAACAGAGGAGGTAGCAGAGTCTGGAGAGGGGGAGGAGAGGGAGAATAGCATCAAATCTGATGATGCAGGCTCCTTGAATGACGTCCAAGAATTCATTGTAACTACTGTTTCAGCTGCTGTAGACCACATCAAAGAAACTGGTGATGTGGCCCCACCCCAGGGTGCAGGTGATCCTGATGATACCGCAAATGACCCTGCTGAACATCCTGAGAAAGATTTTGTCATAGAGGATCAAAAAGAAGGGGAATCAGAAGTCAGTAATGATGCTGCAAGTCCTTACGAAGAATTTGGGGAATCAGCGTCAAACCAGGGCAGCGCATATGCTGAGATAGATAATACTGACGAGTTGACACGAGATCCTTCTGATGATACAGAGGAGCCTTACTTCAATGAGAGAGAGAACCTTCTTTGTGAGCCCTCAGCAGAGTGTGACAGCAAGCCATGCAAAGAGGGCACAGATCCAAGTGCAGAGTGTGCCCTTAGTGAGGCAACTGAGGACACAACAAATGCAGAGGCTGGATTTTCCTCACAAGTTCTGAATGCCAGCCAGCCCTCCCTGTGTGATGAGTACACTTATGATGTCATCGGATCACTAGATGACACCAATTCATGGCAGCCGGAACGTGCCACAAAAGACCCATCAGGACGTTTCAGATTCTCAGAGGAAGCAGAGGATGTGTTTGAGCCATATTCGGTCATAGAGGTGGTGCCTGCTGATGTCATGAGCACCTCAGACCCTGAGGCAGACTGTGCAGATGAGGAATGCTGTGAAAAAAAAGCAAAGGACACAGAGACAGACACGGCAGGCACTTCCAACCAAGAGCCGTTTTATGTCTCTTCAGATGATGTGGACGAACTAGAGAAGGAACAGGCACAGACAGCACAGACAGAGGAGAGTGTCCCATCTACCTCCGAGCCTTCAGAGCAACAGGCTAAAGATGTGAATGACTATGCGGACATAGATCACTCTCTGTGTCAGGACGGAGAACATCAGCAGTTGGAGTGTGTGTCATCTGAGGATTACGTGGAGATCGGTGATGAAGAAGAGCCTGTGGACATGGAGCGTAAGACCAAAGGGAAGAGCGCGAGGGAGCGATCGGCCAGACGCAGTCAGGGCTACGTGAGCCAGAGAAACAGCTGCCAGCCACGGCTTAGACTTTGCAACATCACTGTTCCAGCTGACCTGGACCTTGGCAGGACTCCGGAGCTAACTAATCGTGTGGTATTTGCCCACACCACAGAAGCATTTGAAGAGGATATAGAAGAACTTGACTGCCATATAGTGCCTTTCTTTGAGGATTCTGACTCTGACAGTGACGAGCACATTTATGAGGAGGCAGGCTTTGACTCAGAAGGGGAGAACTTTATTTCTCTGGACAGGAAAACCATTGTGACCCGCTCACGTTCACTCTCTGGAAAAGTACCCGGCTATGTCCCTGAGACTGTTCCTGAGGAGACAGGCAACGAATCACAAAATCACGACTACTACACTGTGGCCTTGGATCAAAATGGAGATCTCATAAAGCCTCCAGATAACACAGAGGTCAATCGGATGATTCCTTCTTTGAAGCCAAGACGTTTTCTTTTTTATCCACGATCGTACTCTGTGGAGGGTCGAGACATGGACAGTCTGTCAGCTCGTTTTGTAGGTGATTACTCACCCCAGGTGGAAAACAAAGTGAAAAGGAAAGATGATACCCTCTCGCTGCCTTGTGTTATCACCTCTTCTGGAAGCTTTTCTCAAAGAAGCCACCAGTCCTCCAGTGGTGTGTCTACTCCTACATCTCTTGTAGACATTCCACCACCCTTTGAGTTGGCTTATATCACCAAGAGGCCTGTGACTAAAAGCTCTCCATCCCTCCTTATTCAACACGACTCCAATGACAAGCCAAAAAAGAAGAAGACCTCATTCAAGCGTTTCCTAGCTCTGAAGTTTCGACGGAAATCTGAGAGCAAATCACATGGAGATGGGAGCATCCGTTCCTCTCGGTCATCATCAGAATCCAGCCACCATGGGCCAGTTCGAGTAATAGAACTGGACCGGAGGAGTACCAGCAGCTCCCCTCAGCCTCAGTCTCGAATTGTAAAATCACAGCGCAACTCAGACTTTCCAGCCACGTTCATGATTTATAGGGAAGGTCAAAAGAGGAAAGGTGTCTCAAAGGCGTATGGCAACAGAGGCATCTCCAGAGTTGAGTCTTTTGAAGATCGCTCTCGTCCTCCCTTCATGCCACTCCCGCTCACCAAACCTCGATCCATCTCCTTTCCAAGTGCTGATACGTCAGACTATGAAAACATTCCTGCCATGAGTTCCGACTATGAGAATATTCAGATTCCTCCAGGAAGGCCCACACGGGCTGTCACCATCACTGAATTTTTCGACGACCACAGTCGGACAACCGCACCTTCAAACGAGAATGATGGTTATGTGGACATGAATAGCTTCGCAGGAATAGAGAACAAGACCAACACACAAGAGCAAGAGGCTGAGAGGTATGTCTTTTTTTTTTGCATTTTAAGAAGCACTGACAGGAATGGAAAAGGAAGCCATTCATAGGGCATTTTTTATGTTTGACCATTCTGTCATACATGAACACACCACAACATATGGTGTGAACAGCACATCTTCTCCTGTATTTATCCCATTCACCAAGTGAAGCAGCAGGCAGCCAGGAACACAATGCACAGGGAGCTGTGTGTAGGGATGGTACCTTGCTTAAAGATACCTCAGAGGTGCCACTAGCACCAAATAAGGGTATCATGTGAATAATAGAAAGGAGGGCACGTTTTCGCTTTACAGTCCAACAGATGTATTGAAAGTTTAAATTGTATAAAACTTTATTGTATGCATTAACTGTATTGTTACTGTTAGGAAATTTCAGTGGCAGGTTAGCGTACTGTAGGCATAGGGAGAGTTCTCATGTTGGGAATGTTGAAAGCTCTTCCTTTGAACACAATGGCTGTACCATCACAGAAATTTGGAGGAAGCATTGGCCAAAACAATGTTAACAGGAAATGGGATCAGTGTTTGGCCAGTCTGATAGCAATACCTATACATTTAGGTCTCAAATTTTTCAGAGAAAAACGTGATAGCTAAATGCAAAACACGCTAACTTTGTTAGATATTCAGTTAGGCCAGCTAAAAAATCACTCTGTTTCTTGAGCAGAACTCAGTTGGTCAGTGATGGTACTACAGTTGAGAGCAGTTTAGTGTGTGGTCAGGAAAACTACGTTTTCAAAAGAAAGGGAATCGACATATACTGTGACTTAGAAACGTATGCTATATTTCTTCACTAATGCAAATCAGAGACTATAACATTTGAATGTGGACAATAAAAAACATTATATAGAATGTCTAATTGATTTTTTTTCCGTTTTTGACCTGTTCACTATCAGGAAAACATATTTTCTAGTTGGTTATTGCATTAAGGGGTCACTTCTCATTAGCATAAACTTTGAGCAGAGCAAAACCAGACCCCATTAATGAGGGTTTCCATGTCTTCCATGGTTCTTCCCTTCATAAATGCTAGAGTTCATGTACAAGTGGCTCATCACTGAATGGATACAAATGGCTTTTAAAAAAACACAAAGTCTTCTTTCAGTTAAAAATAAAAAAAGGTATATTTTTATAAAGTTAAGAGAATATTTAAATTTTCTACACTAAACAGGTTTTGGCAGGAGGACACTAGCATTCTGTTTACTTAGGGCTAATTGGCTGTCATTGTTACTGTAATGTAAAAGTCCTTTAGAAGTGTTGAGATTTTATGCTGCTCCGTGTTGAGCAAACAAGTACATTCATCCATATAAACATAAATAACCTTTTCCAAATTACAGTAATAAAACCTCCATATGAACCATTTCGTTTTTGACTCTCATAAGAGCACCCTCTAGTGTCTGATTAGCCCTTGACATTGTCAAGCAGCAGGTTTCCTTCACTACAGGCTCTTATGCTGAACTGTCTTCCATCACTCAAACTGCTCACTTCACGTTGCTTACAGTCTTTTACATAGTTAATAACTTTTGTCTGCCTCATTGCTCCACCGCTTTCGTTAAGTGAAATGTTTGTTGTGCAGTAAAGTTGAAAAGAATTGGATTAAATGAAATTAGTCCCGAAAGAATCAAATTAGCCAAATTAATTCTTAATCAAGCTGCAATATTTTTGTATAATCAAACTAAGCCTCACATTCCTCAACATATGTATAGATGATGTGCAAAGAACTGAATATATTACCTGTAATGTGTGCTAAGGGAACGCCAGGTTTGATTAATAACCCTATCTGCACTCAAGACAGTCAGAAGCCAGATTCAAACAGGCAACTGGCACCTGGCTACCCATGCTCCCCATCTGTATCCTCTGAGCGGTATGTTAGAAGAGCAACCTGCAGGGTAGAGGCTCATCAGGTTCAAAAGGATGGACTATGCTCGCAGGAGAGCTTATCTCGTTTTCTCATTTGCTGGGTTTTGTGCTATGTCTAGCATGGTAACCTCTGTGTGTGTGTGCACACGGGAGGATGCCAAGTAGTAGCACTGTTACAAATAATTTGGCAAGGGAGGAACCTGGATTAGAAGCCACAGTGATTTTTCTCCTTTATTGCACCTTTCCCTCTGAAAGATGAAGTGAGGAAGATTAGCAATGGAGAAAGCTTGGCGATGGGTGGTTTCCACATACATGGTGAGGATATCACTTTGTTCTTATTAAGCACCCCTCAGCAGAGGTGTAATGATGTGACATCAGATAATCATACTGTCATCCACTGGCTCAGCACGCAGTGGATGACAAATGTTTCTCGTACTTTAACTGCATTATGCCTAAAAAGGCGCCAAGGAGTCAGCATGGTCTCATTCAATTGTACTTGGATACGTAACAGTTAGTGCTTTCCAAAAACAGTTCCCTTTGTGAGCTTAATTTAACAATTGCACCCTTTTCTATTTAATCAAATAGAATGATGTTCACAAGCACTCTAAAAAAGATAGATGTCATAAAAGAATCACCATTGGTTCTCTAAAAACCTTTGAGTGGTTCATTGGAGGACCAAAATGCTGCATGCTATATGTACGTGTGAAGATCCTCGATTTACTCTAAAAAGTAAAGGTACAAGAAAGTGTTCTTTAATTGAGAGGATACTGTCTGGAGTTTAAAGAACCTTCACAAAACATAATTGTAAGGAAAGAACCCTTAAATTGATTTACATTCTTAAAAATTAGGGAACAAGAGGCGGAGATTCCATAAATAACCATAAATAACCATTTTTTGTAAATGAGATGTCTGAAGAACATGTTTAAATTTGACATAATACAAAATACTTTTGGAAGAACTCTTTAATTGGTGAAGAAGCATTGAGAAGATTCTTTGTACATTCAAAAGTTGCAACACACACCTGCGTCTCACTGACAAAACTGTGTAAGATTCCATGCACCCCAGTAATACAATCAGATTTCTGCAGTTATCTGATTATTTAAATGGCCACCTAAACAGCATACTCCAATTTTCAATATTGGATTTAAGCCATTATTGGATTTCAAGAAAATCACTAAACAGATCCGGATTTTTTTTTTTCAGTAATTGCATTTTATCAGCATATGCTTTTTATTTAAACTGTTTTTTTTTTCTGCATCTGAGCATGTGTGGAAAGAGCTGCAGACGGACGTACCTAGACTTAAAAAGGCAATTAATTTATTTAAAATGTCTTGCTCCAAATCAAAAGCACTATTATTATAAACTCGGTAATGGGGGACCTAAACGTATTTTTACTCAACCACCCCCAAGTCTGCATTCCTCATTAAGCCCTGGGGAAAACGAAGATTTACACAGGTGTCTGACCCCTTCTATGACCAAATTACTCTGTCCTCTCCTCAGCACAGTAGCCCTGGAGTCATCATTACACACCTCTGCTGAATGAGCCGTGATGGTGCCACAGACGCTGACCATTTCTAGTGGGCTCTGGGCACCATTTTAATTGATTTTTGCCAGAGGAGCATCAGGAAAATGTGCTGTTACCATTTATATTGCTATTTGTGTCTGGTCTGTTTACAGCCACATCCCTGACCCACTGTTTTGAAAGGAGCATCCCTGGTTTGGTATAGCGTTCAGCGTATGTTACACACAGTCTGCAGTGAAACGCTCCATCTGTCTATGCTAATTCCTCTTGTACAAAACACATACAGATTCACACCGGCACATGCACATCCGAGAGCTTTCTAATGCAACATCACAATACTGATCACAACAGTATCACAATATTAAGCTTTGCAGAGGTTGCAAACAACCAAAAAGGCAGTGCTTAAATAATAATAATAGGAGAAACAGTTTTCACAAAATCTATTCATGAGGAAAGCAGAGGAAATATAACAATACATACTGAGAAAATAAACATAGTGAGAAAATAAATTAAGATGATTTAAATCAGCTGACAATCATATTTTTAGGCAGCAGTTACTGATGGTTACAGACCTAAATATGACGGTTTTTAATAAGAATGCAAAATCTGATCATTCTTAAAGAAAAGTATATGAAATATGCACAGTAACCCTCCACATATAGGTGGATCTGCAGTCATGATATCAGTCTCATGCGCATTTTTTCAGAGAACCATACTAATAATTTTTGGCTGGATCCCGGGCACATGCCTAGAGATATCATCCGCATTTTTTTTGCTTTTAGGATGTCTGGGCCTTCCACCACACCCCCTCATCTTCGTGCTGAGTTGCTAAGCACCGCGCCCAAACATAAATGCTTCACGAGGGAGTGTGGTGGATGAGGCCCAAACCTCACAGCTTTTTCGTGCCAATATATAAATGTTTGTAAATATGTGCTAATAATTTTGTGACATACATATTAATGTAGTTCAGTGTAAACTTTACAGTATGATTATGTATTTACCTTTACATTTTCTTTAAGACTAATGAGTTTTAAAAGAAGTTTAGGTGTTTTGGGAGATCATACTTGGGGGCATATTTAGGGCTTAAACATGTAAAAATTGGAATTTTTCAGCAATTTTTTTAGCACAACCCAACACTATACGCTCTTGGAACGTAACCCCGCAAAAAGCAGGGGATTACTGGGTATGTATATATATATATATATATATATATATGCTCTGTTTCTCCTTTTGTGTGTGTTGGGAATAGCATGAATGCAGCCTAGTATCTTGATGGAAACCTCCAACCACACTGTTGATGTGCCACACGTTTGCACGACCTCCATTGCTCTGCAGACAGTGATCCCTCCAAGCCTGAGGGTCTTTTTCTCCTGGTGACATTATTGATTTCTATCTTTGTGTGTTTTCAATCTCTGAGCTCTGAAAGGGCAGCACTGTTAGCTCCTCGTCCCTCTCTGGAAGATCCTCGGACACTACAGCTGCTTGACCTGTTTTTGTTGGCGGAGTGTGATTTTTTTTTCCTTCTTTTTTTTGTCTAGCTCTCTAGGCGAGAGGTTGACTTTGCCACTGCTTTTGGCAGAGGCTCAGTGACGGCGGAGTGATTGATAGTTTTCACACCCTGCCTAATCACGAGGGAGTTTGGTCATTTGTGGTGGCCCTCAGGGCTGAAACCATCGTGTGGAGTGTTCTTAAAAATGAAGGTTCCGGAATGGGCTCTTTGGAATAAAAGAACCACCTTTTGATTATTGAAGAACCGTTCATCGGAAGGAACTTGTATGGAAAAGAGAAATGTGTAGAACCTGTTAAGGTTTAAAGAACCTCAAATTTCTTGTAGTTTCAATACGAATTACAGGTTTTTGCTACAAGTGTTCATCCAATACAAGACATATCTAGAAATGTAGACACTCTAAAGGTTTATCAAGAGCAGAATAAAGTCAGAAAACTCTATTTGGATTAATATTATGTTGTGATAGAACAAATTACTTTGTTTTAAACGTATTAAATTTGCCCATGTCAGTCCGTTTACAGAATGCAGGTGTGTCACTAAAGCTGTCATCATCTAGCAATTACTTTGAAGACAAATTGAAGAATTGTTCTTTGTTTGGTTGTGTTTGCTTTTTTATCGATTACTGGGGTAAAATAAGTGAATTAAAAAAACACATACCTATGAGACTTGACAAGGGTCTAATCTGCAGTATTGCAAGTTTTATTCTGTAGTTCTTTATAAAACTGATATGTCGAAGAATCCTTAGTAAGAATTTTCATCTCATTCTACTTAAAAATCTACTTAGCCCTAATTGAAATGTGTAAAATCGCTTTCTCTATAGAGGATGTATAGTCGTAAGGCAAAGAGGAGTGCAGTCTGTGGAAGCCTACAGGCCGCGTACTGAAAGTACTCTAAAGAAATGATTTAGCCCTGGGACATCAAAACCTCCTGAATACCAAGCAGTGTGAGGTGTCCTCAAACGTACACACACACACACACACTCACACATTCGTGGTATAGAGAGTGAGGCAACAGTTTTTTGTTTGTGTTTTTTGCATTGCTGTCTTTTCAGGGTGGTATCCACTTACCGCTCCCCCGTTAGGGTGTAGTTGTGGTCCGGCCTGGTCCGGTCCGGGTCCGGCCTGGTGCCCACCCTCCTGAGGTCATTGCCAGGGCGTCCCAAGAGAGGAAACCTGTGTTTACAGGAAATGCAGGACAGGGGCGTGTGAAGACAGGGTCAGCGGGATGGGGTGGAGCAGGCAATACCAAACTCCCAGACTCCCTTGCGGCCTCTACAACAAGGCAAGGCGTGGTGCGCTCAGGAAAAACCTGCCCACTGTAAAGATGTTGTTGTTGTCATGGTTCCCAGCCTTCTCCGTGTTTAACACTTTTTTTTTTTTTACACTGCAATAGAATGTTAGTAATCCATTGGAAAAATATTGGTGGGGCTTTATATGTGCTTGCAGTCTGATCCTTTTAATATTGTACCGTAGATGTGTTGTAGTAGTTTTGTTGCAGTTATGAACAGAAGTGGGGTATCATTTAATGTCATTTAAAAAAGTTTACTCATTTCTCCATTTGCTTCAATGGACTATGAGAATATTGTTCTCTTTCTGTCAGTACAGTGTGTATGTGTGTAAAGATGTGTTTTATGATTTGAATCTTATCATTAGACTTGTTTTACGAAAAGAAAACCATCCTTTTGCAATTTTTGATCCTGAAACAGAAAATGGTCAGAAACAAGTACAATCTGCGGCCCACACAGAAACCCACAGGCTTCCTGGTCCACAGCAAGGTTTAACTGATCTGATCTGACTCACCTGATGAGATTGCTGATGTTGTTTAGTGGCTGGATGTCAGAATGGGGGTCTGGCTTGGTTGGATAGACTTAAATCCATGCTCACTTTGTTTAGTCTCCCAGTGGTTGTGTAAGTTGTTTTGCTTCCAAGCTTCATTTAGGCGAGAACTCTGAGCAAAAAACACTGAGAGGTAGTTGTTTGATCTCAGTTCCAACACACAAGCCCTACCTGTACCTTCCCGCTGCTGTATGTGTGTTGATTTTGTCTATGATCACTGATTTAGGCCATGATATGAGTCCATGATGGATGAATTCCTTATGATTAAAAAGAGCAATAATTTACAATAGATTGAAAATACACACTTTGAAGTCATTTATTTTTCAAGTCTACTGCACTAGGCAGTCATTAACACAGGATCTTAATTAGCATGGTGAGCTGTGAGAAAATAAAATTATATTGCTAAATGATATATGCAGTTTGACTTAAGTGCTTATAATTTTTGCAGTGATGAACAGAGCTATAATTTGGATGGTTCCTTAAGTGTTATGGTATTATGGATGTTTCTTGAAATAATCTTTTTGGTACACCAGTGTCGGGAACCTTACACATAATGTAACGGTTCTCTATCTAATAAAGGTTTCCCCAGGAACTGTGTGTAGAAGCCAGAGATGGGGACTCAAGCCTGAGACTTGGACTCATGTCAAACATACGTCACACAAACAAATGCTTGAGACTTGACTAGGACTTGGTAAAAATGACTTGTGAACCTCTGGTACAAGCACTTTTGTTTTTCAATATACAGTATTACATGCAATTTTACAGTTTTGAGTGTACAGTATACAGTATTACATACAGTTTTACAGTTTTTAGTGTACAGTATACAGTATTACATACAGTTTTACAGTTTTGAGTGTACAGTATACAGTATTACATACAGTTTTACAGTTTTGAGTGTACAGTAT
>JBBMFX010000128.1:14527484-14537614 GCA_037832545.1 Rhabdalestes septentrionalis
GAGAGAGAGAGAGAGGGAGAGAGAGAGAGAGAGAGAGAGAGAGAGAGAGAGAGAGAAAGAGGGAGAGAACCAAGCTTCAGGCACGCAACCTTCCCAGATACTGTATGTCCATCTAAAATTCAAGCAGACTGCTTATCATATGGCAGATAGAGGATACATTTGGGATTCCACTTCCTTTAGTGGACCAGGGCACTTCAACAGAGTATAGCCTCCTATTGAGCTATATGATGGAGATCCTCCATTCTATGATAAAGAATATTGAATGGTCTAAGGATTGACATTTCCTTGAAGGCCAGATTCTCTCCCCCAGCTGGCACCACCCACCTTGAGCCGTGATTTTCATTTTTGTTGTTATACTTTATTGATCCTGTAGAAAATTCCTTTGTTTATTCATTTATTTAGCATTATATTTTCTCAATAATATCAACCAACCTGCACATTTTATTTAGAGATGATAGTATGCTGAATTCCATACATCGTTAATTCCGTAAACCCATGTTAACCGTGAGCCTTTGAGAAGTGCAACAAGTATTTCCATTTCTAGGTGAAGGCTGTAAGATCCAAGCAAAAGTTTGTGGGATGTAACCATGGACAGATAAGCATTTGAAAGTGCCTGCTGGGCGGCTTGGCCTTAGCCAGAGGACACATAGCATATGAACAAACCAACTTGTGCATATCCTTATAAAGAGGTGGCCACAGTGGAGAGAAAATTGATGCAGAACAGCTGATGCATTCACATTTCATTTCATTTCAAAACTGCTGGAAAAACATATAGAATTTTGAAAAGTACAGGTACTTGGTTTCAAAGATCCAAACCTGAGCTGAGACTCATGCTATAGCAACATAACCGTATTGTAGCAATAAGATTTGATCAAAATATAACATTATTTTGTAATTAAGTAATTACAAGCTGCAGGAGGCTTTAGTCGCATCTTGTATTTTAGTGTTGACAATTTTGGTTCATATGAAGTTTTGTTTTTTCTTTTTTAGTTTTTCTTTTTACATTTTAGTTCAGAATTTATTCAGCCTTTATTTTTTTATGTTGTTCTTGTCTCTCTGATTCTGATTCTAATGCATGTGAATGTACATGTACAGTAAGTTGGGTCTATCAACTCATATGATAAAGCAATGGCAGAGGAATGGATTTCTGATGGTAATAAGAAGACATTTCTTCTGCCAAAAAAGCCTCATAAAACACACAGCATTTTTTATAATATGTATTTTTTGTGTTTGTTTTGCTCCAGTACCATCATGTCCTTCTAGCAAAGATTCCTCCAATCAGTGCTGGGAGGGTAAAGGCTAGCACATGTTTCTTCTAAATCACTTGGAACAGCACCACATCTTTTTGAAATGACACTAATGCAGCATCATTGGACATCTCTTAGTACATCAGCTTAGAGACATCTGCGCTAGAACATACTGGGCTTAGTGATGGTTGAGAGGGAGAAAGTGAGGTCAATAGAGGAGCTCCTGCCATGAATCGCTGTTGCATTGCTGGAGATCAAAACTCTCAGTCTCTGGGTGACAGCACTTAAATGTGGCACTAAGTATTAAGAGAGCATTACAATTGTTATTATAACATAATTAGCTACAGATTTACCATAAATAGAGAGTTATTACAAATTCAAACAATACAAACAGATGTCCCAAAGTTCTTGATTGCCTTTGTCAGCATAAAATCCATCTGTTTGTACTGAACGAGGCCTGCTGCCTCATTTCTATGCCAAGAAGTGGTTCACTGCAACCAGAATGGAACTGTAACCTTAAGATATCCTTACTTGTCATAGTGCGCTTGAATTATCCTCTCCCTACCTGTTTGTGATCAATGTGATAATCCTTTAAGGAAAATAGAGCAACCTATGTTTGGCACTGCAACTCTTATGTAATGAACTCCATCCCTACTTAATCACTGAGTTCCGGAAAAGGACACAGGTAACAGAGTTAGGCTGTTAAAAGTTTAAAGAGTCTGGTTGAATGACCTACAAACTGTTCAAGCACTTATAGTTATAAAAAAGAGGATATTATAACCCCCCCCAACACAAATAAAGAGTACACGCCACCCCCCCCCCCTCCTCCTTCTCTCTCCTTCCTTTTCCCCCCTTTTCCACTGGGCCTTGTCCCATCCCGTCAGACTTCATTTGCACTTGCGTGTGCCTGTTTTGTTTTGCTTTGCCTGCCGTTTGGGTTTGATTTGGGGCAGGGCGAGCGCTCACAGCACAGTGGAAGCGGAGGCAGAAGCGTTCGGGGGCCAAAACCTTGTTCCAATTACGGCGCCTTCATTACACCCTGCTCCCCCTACTCTTCTCTCCTGCTCCATATTTCATGGCTGTGCTTTGAAAGCCCCGCTGTTGTTTTTTCATATAGACTGATTTCCTGTACAGGCCCATTTTAATGCATGGAAGCAGGACACAGATATTGTCCAGTAGGAGGCAGTGATTGGGGTTGGGGTGGTGGTGGTTGGGGGGGGGCTACTGCAGTGACATTTGCCTTTCTTTTTAAAAGACGCCACGAAGGTTCCATGAAAGCGGCGATCATGCTGTTTCTTTATCAAATTAGAGTGCGGAGAGTAGGCAATCCGGGCCATTTAGTCTCCTCTATTTGTCCCGTGGCTGGTGTTTTTGAAAGTTCTTGGCAAAGATCACTTTTCATCATTCGAGAGCAGCTTAAACCAGGAGAGTCAGGCCAGAGGGTGCTTATGAAAAGCCAACGCCAATGTGAGTTTTTTTAAATGTACGCTGCCATTGTGTTAATCCCAGCAGGCTACCCTGAACATTTCATTTGAAAGTAGAGTATGCACGGATAACACATTTGTTCGCGTAACTCTATCTGCCTGACATACTTAATCTCTCAACCTCAACCCTCAATGGCCTGTTTGGCCTCAGTACACTATGCACATGTATATGGATGTGTGGGCGTGTAAATGTAGCCATTCTTGTGTTGCGAGTATTCAGTTTCTTTTTTCTGAGGGTTGTCTTTGCATCAAATTGCACACAAAATATATTGTAGCACTTCTAGCCAAACTCTGTGTATATTATATAAACAGTATGAACACACCCATAAAGTTTTTTAATAAGGGACCTTAATATGGGGTTAAAGATGTCATCCTGAATAGTGTGTACTATACGCCTAAGTATACAGCACATTTACTGTATAACATGTCTTTAACCTGAAATAGCAGATCATGCCCAAATCACAGTGATACACAAACAACTTAAATTTGAACTAAAGATGTAAAAAAAGATGTCACCTTTAAGTAGTGCTGTAAATAAATCTTTCCTCCATGCCGATAAATCCATCTAATAGTTTCATGATCATATAGCACATTATTCATACTTGTTTTGTGCAACAGTGTTTCATAACAGTGTATAACCTATAGGTATGTATATGATAAATATTCTTCGCAGGGAAGGTATAAACATTCCGTTTGTGTATACACGCCTCCACATGGCAGGCCATAAGCACGCCATGGTAAATATCGTATGGTGCTGTGAGTTGTCATAACAAACTATGTTAAGTAGTACTGGTATCTACTAGTTATTTTCAATTGTCATGACAGATGCCATAACATTTGATGTCATGACAGCTACACAGCTTAGATTGTGACATCAACTGTCATGACTTCAGTAGCATTTGTAATTATAATTACCAATAATGGACATTGTTAAATTACTGAACATTGTTAAATTACTGAACATTGTTAAATTACTGAACATTGTTAAATTACATGACATTGTTAAATTACTGAATCAAATTTGCCACAACCCATCACATGTCACTGACATCTTACATGGCAAAATAGCTTTGTTATGTTAGCGTTATTTAGCAGCATTGCCAGGTGTTTTGGACAAGAAAAGTTATATGACTTATTAAATCTGTCACTATAACTCATAACTTGGCATGACATTTGACCTAACATTTTACATGATGTTCATGGCATTGTTGTGTCAGTGTTATGAAGCCGGGTTGCCAGGAATACTGTATATTATGCATAGTCCTACAGTAATGTCAAATATGACAAATACAATTCAAAAGTCGTGTTGTGAAACCAGTGATTGGTTACTCTGCTTATGTTTATAGCACTTTTAAAGCTTTTCAGGAGATTTTCGGTTGATTTCCGCAAAGTGCAGAGTTTTAACCAGGATTTTGTTCCAAAAAACCTTGTTCTGTTGAAAAACAGTCCATTTGTATTTTTGTTGCACAATTTTAAACAAGGATATAAGTAGGACAACTGACTTATTGGTACTCGATGAAATAAGCAACAGTGTTAATATATGAATTTGTTTCTATGGCAATGCCTATTATTGTTAAGTGTTTCCATTTCAATAACTATTATATATTTACTATGTGCGACATTAATTAAGTTCTCAGTGTGTACGCATTCTTGTTCAGAAAGGCCCCCCAGCTTCGCTGGACACTGATAGAGGACTCTCTAAATGTATCAAGGATAAAACATTAGGTGAGGTAGGATTTGTGAAATTGAGCAAACTATAGTTTGAGCACTTTGTAGGCCATAATTTGGGGAAACAGGTCACATGGACGCCTCTGAAAATCTCCCCTCCTCAGTTACGTGCTCTGCCTTTCCTCAAAAACAGCTGGGCTTGGTGTCGAGAGTGAGGGGCAGAATCAAGGAGATACAAAGATAGAGCTACAGTTACAATGAAACACCCTGGAACTGGGGTGAGATTTTTTTTTAATCACCAGCAGTGATTTACTAGCAGAAGAAAAAAAAGAAACGAACATTACAGACACTCTGCATCTGCCGGGTGAGGAGCGAAACGCACCGAAGAGCAAATTGAAGTACATGTAACACGACACAAATGAACAAAAGTATTTAGCTAATGATTTATTATTAAAGAGGCTCCCTGAGCCCCGGCTCCGGCCCCGGCTCTATTGTAGCCAGATCAGACGGCAGATAAGGGTCAGTCTAATGGTAGTCAGCTGGCAGGTGGGCCAGCGCAGGCCTAACGTGGGCCCAGCGCGGGTTAATCAGTGTTAAGTGATATTTAAGTGGAGGAGGACAGCGAGCATGACACTGAATACAGCAGAGGCTTTAGCTCGGGCCGCCAGAGCAGAGAACTCACCTGAGAGAGCAGCTGGAACACACAGGGTGACCTGCGGACAGTGTATGAGAGGTGGGGCAGTACAGGACACACACACACACAAGAGTAGCTTCATTTACCCCAAAACACTTCAGTGTTCATTAACATTAAAATTTCCAACAAGCTGTCACCTCCTTGGCATTAAATGACATAACTTGGTGATTGTGTGATAACAAGTTCACATACTCTGTAAAGAATATGCTCCTGCACATTTTAATTGCTGTTGTTGTGCTTAATATAACAAACTGGAGGGTCTATAATATGGCCTGTGAAAAAGTTTTGGTACATTTTATATTTTATGTAAGATAAAAGTGTCAGTTTAAACCGAATTTCTGTTGCAAAAAAAGGTATTTATTTGCTGTATTTATTTGCTAATTTTTGACCAGGGGTGGTGAAACTGTAGTTCACGGCCCAATTCTAACATTAGCCTAATTAATTTAATGCCGCTGATGTCACACACTCCCTCTCTCTAGTAAAAATGTGTCCCTCGGCCTGTCTAGGGCCTGAGCAGTTTTATTAACAGCAACCTGCACTTTATTATTCTCAGGCCTTCAACTGAGCACAGGGTTGGTCTGTGCACAAAATACACACACATGTCTGTACATTGCAATTATGGTTTAACCAGATGCTGCTATGTTGATGAAATTTTAAGGTGTGCAGTATAATTGCACAGGAACATCTTAAAATGTTTAATTTGCAACTATAGTGAACTAGAGGGAATTGTATTACATTTTATTTAATAGAATTGAAATGTTCCAAGATATCATATAAATATTTATCTCAGCGTCATCTCAGGTTACAAATATTAGTTAAAAGTCTTAAATTCTTAAATTCATTTGGCTTTATAATGGACAGGACCCATTTTTGTGATTCTCTCCGGGCTTTCTGAGGAAGCGTCATTTCCGACTGTGAATATGAGCAGGCCTTAATCAGCTGCAAGGGAAGGAACTGGACCAGCAGTTCCATGCCAAGAGTCACAGTGAGTTACATGCTGTTTATTAAAACTGCAAGCTTCAGATGGTAGAATTTTTTCTAAAATGCTTAAGTAAATCATCATTAGTTTAAGACTAACTTAGTACTAATATTGCTCTAGAATTCCATAAACACACAAAACAAACTGGCATTACCATACAGGTGTATATGTTTTTTACATGGCACTAACAATGTAAGGAATTATGTGGATCACCAATGTAAGGAATTATATGGATCTACAACAATTATGTGTGGGTTTTTAACACCATTTGATTTCTTCGGAATGAATATTCACAGCCTTTCTATTCTCCAATGCTCTCCTACAGAGGTGTAGCACTAAATGGCTCTTAAAAATTGTCCGGTGTGAAAAATAGTCTAAGGAAGTGAAGAAGTAGCTTGGTTGAAGGCTCTATTATTGTAAATCTGGTAGATCTAACTTAAATCACTCTTTTTAAGCTGATTTGACCTTGTTGTGCCCTTTTTTAATATATTAAACCACTGCTCACCGCTAGGCTTTGGGTTCACATGGGTGGGTCATTGGGGTTAGGTACCGTGTATGAAAAGTTGCTGCTTGTTTCTCCCTTGGGACAAAGAAATACAACAGACACACACATACACACACACACACACACACACACACACACACACACACACACACACACACACACAGACTGAACAGAGAATAGATGAGGCTTTCTTTGGGTATGACTTGTATAAAGTGATTATAGTCCATCTTGGCCCAACAAATTTAGACTTCTTGACGCCCCCTCTGTTGTTGCCCCCTAGTCAGATTCATGTAATCTCATTAAATGCTGAGAGAGGCTCAAGACATAGTCCTGGGTCACACAAACACACAGAGCTACTTTGATGCCGCTATGTCGGAGACAGACGACATTAGGCCTGTCTGCAGCCTTTTAGCCCTGAAACCATGTCATCTCCATCTGTACAGAGAGAGAAAGAAAGGAAGGGGAGAGAAAGAAAGAGTCCCCTCAGGCCATTGCATCAGTAAACAAGAAACGCAACTGCACCCGCAGCTGTGTGTATGTGTCTGTGTTCCTAAATAATGTGTCTTAAAAAAAAGTATTTAGTGCTTTTGAGGTAATGCAACTCAACATCTTTGTCTTAATCATTGTCCTCATCACTGTCCGAGCTTCAGAGAAGCATTTGACATATAGAATAGCTTGAAAATCTTGGTCTGGAGGTCAAACTCTCTCTTAGTTTAAGTCCTGTTTAACTGACTGCTAACAATTTGTCTACTTATTTTATGAGATTTCCAATATGAAAAATGTAAAAAAAGTCCCACAAGGGTTAGTTCTAGGCCCATTGCTATTTTCTATCTGATGCTTCTAACTGATGTAATTAAAATATATGCAAAGTTTACAAATGGATATGTCTTAAAGGGTTTTTTGCATTTACAGAATTATTTTTGATGTTTTTGCCCCACAGAACCACTTTTTAACTCTACTATTTACTCTTTACATCTAAAAGCTGTCCTGTATGTAGCGTAAGCATTTAGACCAACAGGAATGGTCCACAGTTATTTACAAAATACTTTTTGGATATTTATTTGAGACGTTTATGCATCACATATCATTATAGTGATTCACATCTACCAATTTTCAGTTAAATCAGGAGCTAAGTTTGCATATTATTTTTTGTATCAATTATCATAACAATTACACCCTGATTGCCCACCCCAACAATAACACTGAAAACACAAACACACTGACATTTGCATATGTAAAACAAACAAAATCCTAAGAATAGGGCAGATTTAGTCTGATTTTAATGCATGTAATTTTATTTTTATGATAAAGCCAGAGACTGGCAAGTTTTACTTCAGCCAATCACATGCTGCTTTACTCATTTTATTCTATCATGCTAAGTGCTTTTAAAAAAAGAGCCTATTTTCTGAAAGTAAATACTTGTTCTCTTTTCGGCGGTACAGCCATAGCGCCTGTCATCTCATGTCAGTCCCTTGATTTCCTTTCTGTTCCATATTTTTTTCCTCCATCCCTCACTCCCCCCCACCCCCCTTCCTTTTCTGTTGCAGTCTGACTCCCGGTTTAAGGTCAATGTATGCTTTTTATATGAATCTATGTTATTTATGTTAGTGCTTATGGCTGTCTTTTTCTACCCTAAGCCTTTTCACCCCCCCATGCTCTTGCTCTCTCTGTCTCTCTCTCTCCGTCTCTTTCCTTCTTTCTCCTTTGGACCGGAGCGAGTGCTGATAGGCATCTCTGTTGGAGTCTGCCTGTGTTTCTGCAGACAAAGCGCCTCCAAGAGCCATGCTGCACTCCCTGGGAACCTTCTGCGAACCCTCTGCGAACCCCCACCCCTCCCACCCACACAGCGCTCCTTTTTGCGTCCGCCCTGCTGCCCCTCTACCCCAGGCTGCTGTCCTGCCAGCCTGACTGCCCTCCGCCCTCCACCCACGCCTGGGGCCCAAACTCCAAGACAGGCCACAGCCAGAGTGCAGCCTGTGTTTGGTTCTTTAACCCATTAAACCTTAATGATCCATTGGTGGGAACAGAACCTTCCATTCATCGTTCTGGTAACTGTAGGCATTTTGCAATAATGCATGCAGGAGCCGTACTGTACCTAAACTGTACTGTGATGGTACAAAAGTTGTAGCTCGCTTTGATTTTCCCATGTATCTCAGCCTGGTCATTGTGTCTGTAATGTATCAGCAGTGCAATTCTCCCTGCAATGTTTATGACCAGTCATCGTCCCAAAAGTGTGTCCATTGAGTCGAACCAGCAGAACATTTTTCTATCAGAACTGCTTTTATTATTGTGCATAGCCCTTTTTTGCATTGTCATTTTTTAGCTGTAGGAAAAATACTTAATGTTAGAGATGTACTGGTACACCATTGAGCAGAGCCATGACAGAATGGACAAGATTGCTTTATTTGTAAAAGAAAAACATTTGTTTGTAGTATAGCGCGGCCCCTTGTTCTCATTGACAGGCACCATGTATATCTCACATAGTTTCTGTGTAATTGGTAGTATTTACTAAGGAATAAGCCTTAAGATTAATAGGGCCTTTGAGGACTGTAACAGGTTTTTCTCATTCCATTGCTGGAGTGTCACAACATCACATGCCTTCACCTGCCGTGTCCATCAGGAGGCAGGGCGCGGTAAATGTAACCATTATCACTTGCAGAAAGAGCATTGTAACTGTTAATGCTATATATACACATCAACCGCACCTAGTACACTGCACTTCACAGTGCAAACTCTTTTCTGTACATTTGCACACAAACCTTTTTACTCTTTTCAAAGTTTGTTTTACTTTTTACAAACACATATATTTTCTGCATATTTTGATCATTTAATTTTAGCTATTCATTTTCTCGATAATTGGCTATAACTATATTATGCACAATATTACACATGTCTCCCAAACATCTCAGGAGCTCATTTCACTATACCATGTACTTGTATAACTGTGTTATGATACAAAATGTGTTGTTCAAGCTTCAAATATGCGTCTGTCTTTCTGAGTACTCCCAACTCCTGGTTTTAGCTTCGTATTAATCAGTCGTAATTTGATATAACTGTACTCACTAGTTTAAGATTCAGAAAACTTTTCATGTTTCATACCAAACTCTTATAGTATATTTAGCATGAGGCATTTTTTGTTGTCATCCAGTAATATAAAGCACAGCCATACATGATTTTCTCACCTTTTTTATTTTTTCCTTTTATTGTTGTTTTTTTTCATCTAATTTTTTAAATAGCTTTCTGAAACATTTTGCAGAGTAATAACAATGAGCCATTTTAAAGCATTTAAAAGGTTTAAAAATGTATAAATACAGAAATGACGACAAATTCTGTCACTTAAAAACGAATTAATAAATATAGAAATAACTAATACAGATAAATCTTTTTTTTTTTTTACAAATTACAATTATGGGAATTTAATGAGGGGGGAAGGAAAATAAATACTACTACTAATAATAATAAACATAATAATAAACATAATAATAATAATAATAATAATAATAAGAAGAAGAAGAAGAAGAAGAAGAAGAAGAAGAAGAAGAAGAAGAAGAAG
>JBBMFX010000128.1:14551171-14561905 GCA_037832545.1 Rhabdalestes septentrionalis
ATGCTATTGCTGGTTCTTTAAAATATAACAAGTTAAATATAAATAGTTTAGGAAAGCTTACTGAGTAGGATATATTGAAATGAACAATACACACACATACACACAGACACATTCATATATGATGTATTTGATATTTCTTATTTCTAGAAATCTCAGGAGGAACAGATCTTTACAACAAGTTTAGAAATATCTGATCTGTAATTATATACATTCATACATTATATACTTAATATTTCTATCCCTTAGCCACTAAAAGAGAAGGTTATTTCTGGAAAAAAGTGACCTAATTTAATATAATACACTCTAATGACATGCTGATCATAATGATGTGACCAGAAACACTTTGTGCTTGTTTCATGCCTCAGACTAAGCTCAGTCAGTAATCTAAGATTTAGTTTATTGCAGTGTGTGTGTTTTTGTGAGGTCTAAACCGAGAACGGAGCATGTGTGTGTGTGTGTGTGTGTGTGTGTGTGTGTGTGTGTGTGTGTGTGTGAGTGTGTGTGTGTGTGCGCGAGGCATGCGGCGGTGGCGCTGCTTTGAGGCTGCTGGCCCTTTGATCAGGTTCTGCGGCCTGTGCTGGGGTGTCGAGCCTGTCAGCCGCTCTGATGGAACGATAGGCCTCCTCTCTCTCTATCTTTCTCCCCTCGCTCAATGCTTCTCTTCATCGCTCACTGAAGGGCACATTATGGGGCCGAGAGGAGTGGGATATCCTGCGCTCCGACCCCTGAAGGTCGCAGGTCGAGGGGGAACAGGCGAAAGATGAAAGACTATGTAATTACGGCCAAAACAAAAACTACCTTGTCCACCAAACAACTATTTTTGGTGGGAAGCAAAGGGAAACAGGGGCAATTGAGATCAAGATGGTGGGACTTTTTTATTTTTTAACTTTGCTTTCTTGGGAAATGGAGAGCTTATCGTGATTGGTGCCCTGTTGTTGAGGGGGCCGGAAGCCAGGCTTCTGATTGGCAGGGGCTTGTCCGCTTATCTGATGGTGATTGGCCAAGGCCTGCGGGCAAAGGAAGTGACAGCGCAGGTTCCCACAGACCCACCCTGTGAGAACGGGACCTGGTATGCATGTGTGTGTGTGTGTGTGTGAATGGAACCACGAGGTACAGTACACACACCCACTGGTGCGTCTGGAACAGAAAGACCATGTGTGTGTGTATGTCTCCACATGCCTGTTCGCTCCCGTCTCGGGGTCATGCGCCGTCTGCCCCTGTCTGTAGACCTCTCTGTAGTGGGTGTGGGGTGGTCTGTTGGGAGTGTGTTTAATATGGGTGTGGGCGTAGGGTGGAGTCATATGCAGAAGGTGGAGACAAGTCAGGGTAATACAACAGGAAGCTTTAAGTTTCGGGATGTGACCTCTGTGATAGTTAGGCTTCAGTCCACGTTCCTTATCTCCAAGTATAGCTATTTAGGCTGCATAGATTAAATAGCTTAATCTTTGTCAAATATAACTTTTCAATAACAGTTGTGGTTGTAACTTCTATGTTCACATAAAGCTGTAAGACAGAATGCAATTCTGAACATCACAGACTTCGTCACCTATGGCAGTTTTCCCAGTTGTATGGGAGCTGGATCATGACAGTGTTTTTCCTGAGAACCACTGCAGATCTGAAGATGTCCTAAAACTTTCACCGTAACATATGAAGCCTTTTGTACTGGCAAGATATTAGTCTGCTGCAGCAGCACATCGTGTCCCTCTAAGCATGTTCAACCAGCACAGCTAAACAGCCATGTTGCTGCAGTTCTATTCTACAGCAATCCTGTCTTTTCTAGAGCAATCCCATCTATTCTAGAGCAATCCTATCTATTCTAGAGTGATCTCATCTACTCTAGAGCAATCCTATCTATTCTAGAGCAATACTATCTATTCTAGAGCAATCATGTCTTTTCTAGAGCAATCCTATCTATTCTAGAGCAATCCCATCTATTCTAGAGCAATCCCATCTATTCTAGAGCAATCCTATCTATTCTAGAGCAATCCTATCTATTCTAGAGCAATGACATCTATTCTAGAGCAATCCTATCTATTCTAGAGCAATCCTTTCTATTCTAGAGCAAACCCCCTTTATTCTAAAGCAATCCTATCTATACTAGAGCAATCCTGTTGCAACATGTCTTATTCCATATGTCTTGCTGTGTTCATTTAGTTTATTTTATTAACCCTTATAGTCACACATGAATACAAAACAGCACAATGTGAGCAATGTGAAAAACATTTTCTGCATTTACCTCATTCACCATGTGAAGCAGTTGGCTGCCACCAACGAGGAGCACCTGGGCAGGAATGTGTCGGGACAGTACATCATTCGAACCCACAGAGCAAACACACTAAACACTAGCCTGTCCAGCTGCCTGTGTGAAACCCTTTCTACACATTTAACCTGAGTGTAGCAGTGAGCTGCCATGAAGGAGAGGTGCCCAGGGTTTTGTGTAGGCTAAATTAATAAATTATTAAATGTATAAATGATTGAATAAAAGATTAATATTTCAAACTGGTGATAAATGAAACTTTCCCATCATTACCATTAACTGTGTCTGGGAACCGGCCATAAAAATGCCAAAAGTCGGCTATCAAGCAAACCATGTGTCTCAATCATCAAATTCTTCCCTAGATATAAGGTGATGGTTAAGGTGAGGCTTATTTAGTAAACAAGCAGCGAGGCCTGTCCACAAAGAAAATATAAATTGGATAAATTGAAATAATACTAAACCTACATCAGAACGTAATTACTTCCCTCAAAACACAGTGCTGCAGAAAGACATTTAGCCAGTGATTTCTGAGACTGTATGACACTCTGTTATCTGTTAAATGATTAAAGGTATGGAAATCAGATTGTCTTTAGAGCAAAAACTCCCATCAGCAAATTATGCTTTGCTTGTTTTTCTACCTGCTCAGATGTCAGGATGAGACGTATCAGCTTAGATATGATTTCGTTGCTGTTTCGTTTTTTTTCCTCAGCGAGGGAAGAAAGAGGTAGTGAAGTATGTGAGGAGATGGTGGCTCGACGTCTTGAACGGAAGCACATTTTAACTGTTCCGCCCTCAACATCTGACTCTGAAGCCGACACAGGACAGGGGTGGTTTTTCGGTTAGAAGAGCTGTTGTTTTGCCCTGAATCTGGGCCCTCTCCCTGCCGCTTGATTCAAGAGTATTTCTGTTCTTTTAGTTGGAAATGACCTTTTGACAACTTGCTCAAACATGAGTGCAACTAGATTTCATTTCCCCGAAAAATTCTGAACATGAAAGGCAAAGTGTGGCTGATTCACTGAGACTTTGCAAATCTCAGTTAAAATCAAAAACACTGCTTTAACATGGTTTAGATTAGTTATCTGAGTGTTTGCTGTGACGGGTGTGGTGTGGCGCTGGGTTTTTGGAATCATTCTGTAACTGAATAGTACATCGTTGCATAAGAAGTGCCATAAGAAAAGTCTTTGGTGTTGGTTTTATTTGCTTTTCACTCACTAATTCTATTTGAAAACATTTATACTGCGAAATTTTTATCAGACCTGGCCCAGCTGAAATGATAAAATCTCTTAACATTAAAATACAAGTTAGTAAGTCCCCAGTCTCCCCTTCCGTCTGTGACAAGTCATCCAAGTTTTGTAACAGTGGATGATTTTAACTGCGCAATCGAAAACAAGTGATCTAAAGACTGAAATGTATGCTTCTAAATCTAGTTCACATTCCATTTGCTTAAGAGACAGCTGGAACCATTCTAAAAAGCCTAATTGGCAGCTTTGTTTGATAGTTCATTTAACCTATTAACTCATATGAAACCATGTTCTGTACTATCATGCCCATATGCTTACAGAGATGTCTGCATTTACACCATCTCATGTGTAGAGTCAAGTTAATGTTTTTCACTTGAGAGTGTAAACTGACACATTAACCTACTAGTTACCATATTGCAGTGTGTAATATAACTGCCCACAGATGTTGAGAAAATAAGTAGCAATCATTGGGGTCCAAGCAGCACAAGCTAAACATGTAATTTCATGAAATCTGCTGTGCATACAAAGAATGAGGAAGAGAGTGACATTTTGTGAATTTGTATCTTTTCATCACAAACTCTTGGCACAGACATGAATATTACATTTGTTGGCGGCAGTTTTGTTGAGTAAGCCAAATGGTACTTTGGAGATCATAGCCAAGTGTATACATTCTAGTTTTCGAACCTTTACCTTCTTGAGATATTGAAATGCATCAGTTGAAATGCAACAAAACTGTTTTGTACTTCCAAAGAATGTGGAAGTGATGCAGCTGTTTAATGTGAAGGTTAAACCGATACATCCCAAGACATTTGCTAGTGAAGTGTTGTATTTTTGACAATATTTACTAGATGCCGATTCTCTACAAATGAACCATTATATTAAATCATGTGCCCAATATAGAATCCAGCACGCTATATAAATCTCCTAAATTTTGGTGAAACGATTGTCAAGTTATTGCCCAACTAGTCATTTATGTTTATCTCGGGGAGACGCTAGTGTGATGGGTCACTCACACATAGGGGTACAAATCTCTTATTCTGTTTTATGTGAATGTGTGAAGTCTATCATTAGTAGGTTAAAAAGAAGACCAAGTAGGTTAATAATACTTGCCTGTCATCCTGATACAGTAGTTGTGTGGGTAATTGCAGTCATAACAATCAAGTGCACTTTTTCACCTTCACACACTAATGCAAATATTTTAAATTCAGTACAGTCTTGCCTTTCAACCAAACTCACATTTTTGAACTCTCATTCTAGGCTTGCGAGCATAAATAATCATGTGAACAGGTAACGCTAACACACTTTTACCCAACAATAATTTAAAAAATAATATCAAACCAAATCCACTACACTAGCGTACACTTTGGCTTGATGATGTGATGTGGCTGAATTGTCGTTTGCTTTAACTGCAAGTGTTAGACCATCGAGTGCCATTGAAGGAGACCAGTAATGATCTTCATCCAATTCTTTAGACTTAATTTATATATATAAAAAAAACACCCCAAGAATGATTTATATATAAAGTTTTAGGTTATATCTAATAAAGTGTGAAATTTGGTTTGCATTTTATAATAAATAAAATACATTTTATTCAAAGCGCCTTTCAAGGTACCCAAGGACACTGTACAATAAGAATCGAGGGTTACGCGGTAAAAGAAAAAGAATAAAATACCAAAATGACATAAGATTTAAATAAGTCAGATAACACTCAAAAAATGACAGCTCATGTCATATACCATGAAACAAATATGAAGTACAGCTAAGACAACTCAGAGGTAATGGAATAGGCTAGTGTAAATAGATCAGTTTTTAGTTTAGCTTTGAAGTCTGAAAGTGAAGTGGATTGGCGCAGACCAAGAGGAAGGGCATTCCTGTTTTTGGGGCCAGCCACACTAAAAGCCCTATCACCCATGGACCGCAGACAAGCAGAGGGAATGGACAAAAAGTGAGAGTCTGATGAACGCAGGTTGCGGGTCGGTTTATATGGTTTAAGCAGATTTGATAGATAGGATGGGGCCAGATCATGAAGGGATTTGTAGACCAGAAGGATTATTTTGTATTGTAAGCGATATTATACAGGAAGCCAGTGTAACCTATGCAAGATAGGTGTAATGTGTTCCTGGGATCTGGTACGGGTTAAGGCTCTAGCAGCAGAGTTCTGGACATGCTGTAACCTGTTTAGTCTCTTTGCTGAGACACCAAACAGCAAAGCATTTTGTCTTGAGGATGGTCTATAATGCTACAATACACATAGGAATAAAGGCAGTAGAGATTTGCCAGGTTTGAACTGCACATTAGTTTGCACCTGGATCTAAGTGTGAGGCACTGAGGAGAGTCATGAAGAGTTATGGAATTATGAAGGTATTTGTGCATTATGCTGGTATGTACTGGTTTGGCTATGTGTGGGCAGAGGGTGGTATGTTGACCCTGGATGGCCCGTGCTGACTTCGCCTTGGCCCAGCACTGGCCCTGCGTGGGCTTGCTGATTTAGGATGGACCAGGCACTCCCCCGAGGGTGATAGATGGCAGAGAGGTGAGGGGAGAAAGAGTGAGCCAGTGAAAGGAGAGAGGGTCTCTCTGACCACCCAGGCCTGTCTTTACGAGCGCTGAAGGGAGTAGGCCTGAGGCCGCTGTGTGAGCCGCTCAGATTCCTCTGGGAGATTCACGATCAACCCCAGAGGAATGCAACAGGGCCACGTGCCTGACCACACGGTCGGCCAGGGAGGGAGGCCCTGTTCTTTGTGTGTCCATGGATACACATTATGTCCAAAAGTATTCAGACACCCCTTCGAATTAACGAATTCATCTACTTCAAGGTGAACCCATGGCTTTCAGTTGTATGATGGACAATGGAATACGACACTCTGGAGCAGCCATGCCCAAACCTAAGATCACTAAGTGTTGACTAGATGGACAGCATTCACCGATGGAGCTCCATTCTGCACATTTGGGATGAAGGGTGGGAGAGTTGGTGGTGTTTATGATCCAGAACTAATCATCCAACATCAGTACCTGACCTCACACTTGACCTGTTCTTGTGGCTGATTGCAGTTAAGAGCTCACAGCTTTTGGTCTAATGTCTTCCCAGAAAATAAAAGGCCACAGCTTCAGCAAAGGGAGGAAAAACAATAACAATAAGAGTACCCAGTGTGTTCATGTACATCTTCATATATAGACAGTAAGAATAGATGTATGAATGTGTTAGTATGTAGGCGTGTAGGGGTGTGTGTGTGCATATGTGTGTGTATGTGTGTGTGTGTGTGTGTGTGTGTGTACATGCACTAGACCTCCTCACCTGATGACTGATTCATGATAAACTAGCAGAGCCTCCCAATCTGTCTAAGTGGAAGCGGGAGGCCCACGAGCCCACCTGAGAGATATATAAACTAGTGACAAGGAAGGAAAACAAGCAAAGCAGATAGAAATTAAATTCTAGTGCTTTATTACTGCGGGGGATTTACGAGAGCGCGCTTTTAAGTGTCCATGTTGAAGCTGTAAAGCTGCAAGCATTTTATGGAGGGAGTTGATCCAGAGGGGTTGAGCATGAGTATCAAACCAAAACAGGAAAAGAAGCTGCAGTGTCTTAAAGCAGGGAGTGGTGGATGTTACTATGCAGCTGGCGTAAAGTCTCTCTCTCTCTCTGTCTGTCTCTGTCTCTCTCTCTTTGTCTTTCTCTCTCTATTTCCATCTCTTTCTCTTTTTCTCTCCCTTTTCTCTGTATTTCTCTCTCTTTGTTTGTCTCTCTCTCTTTCTCTCTCTCTCTCTGACTCTCTCTCTATCTGGCCCTCTGTATGTCTCTGTATCTATTTGTGTGTCTATTTCTTTTCATGTCTGTCTGTATTTCTCTTTCTTTCTCTTTCTCTTTCTGTCTGTGAAATTTTCTCTCTCTCTTTGCAGCCCTTCTTGTACTGTGGTCATAAAATAATTTTAAAAAATGAATCCTTTTACACAATTTTTCCCTGATTCCTTTGTGATGGGTGCCCACATCACGCAGCACTGTTTGAATTACTTAGTAATATCAAATAGTGTGCTTATGTGGTTCTGACATAGATTCACAAATAATTCAACATTCTTTTCTCCTTTATTAAAGATAACAGTATCTCAATTAACATCAGGAACCACTGTAACACTTTACAAATAAATCCATTAACATGTCAAAGCAGTGTTTGTTCAAAGCAGTGGTCATTTCATTGTGGCCCTGCTTGCACTGTGGTCATCCCTAAAAAGGCCGTCCGCTGTTCAGTCAGTGTTCAGTGTAAAACACATCTGACAAACCGCTGCTTTACCTGGAACTTTTTCCTCCTTTGTTTTCTGGGGAGAGTGAAAGTGTCCTGTCACCAGCATTGCGAAAGAGAGGAAGTTCACTATTACTCTAGTGTACTGGTACACAACACACACCCATGCACTCACACATACACACGCGCACGCAGAATCAACTCCGCATACACTACGGAAAATTTTGATTATCATTTTTAAGTTACATTAAATCTCTTGCTAAATCCATTCTGTATGCCATTGGAGTAGTAGGTGTGATTATAGTAATAATAGTATGATAACTGATTATTCATTATCTTTTCTTGTCAAAGAAATTGACTTGTTTAAAGACATAATGTTTGAAATTAGAAAAATTGCTGGTCAACAGAATGAAACACATTTTCTTAAACAAGTCAAACATAAAATAATAAATATATATATTAATCCTTTTACATAAGGTTTCCCTGATTACTTTGTGATGGGTGCACACATCACGTAGCACTGTTTGAATTACTTAGTAATATCAAATAGTGTGGTTATGTGGTTTCTGACGTAGATTTACAAAAAAGGGCAACATTTGGTCCATGCAACATTCTTTTCTCCTTTATTACAGATAACAGTCTCTCAATCAACATCAGGAGCCACTGTAACACTTCACTAATAAGTCCATCAACATGTCAAAGCAGATTTTATATCTGTATTATGTCTGTCTACAACTCATGAGCCCTCTGTGTACATTCATATGGATTACCAGTGACTGTTATGACAGATATTATAATGACTGATGTCGTAACAGCTCATGACAGCATATGATATCTGTTATAACGTGCTTATGCCAATGTCTTACAGCAAGATTCAAGTGTTGTTGAAACCATGTAAATATTTATGGATAAATATAACATATATAATGCTGATCCATGATTCCTTTTAAAAATAATTATTAGCATTACATATACATCTAACATTTATGTCTGCTGCGTTACAAATGCAGTAAAAGGAATAAAATTCTGATATTCTAGCACCGTATCAGCTTGAAATGTGGGTCAAACTCTAACGTTTGTCCAAAGCTGCAAATGTTTTCGCAATAAGAGGTGATTTAAATATGATTCTGACATTTTCATCCATGCATTTCGATAATTTAAATATGATTCTGACATTTTCATCCATGCATTTCGATAAGTCTGTTAAAAAATGACTTTAAAAATTATTTGTAGCAAGTGTGGTAACTGGTGATTATTAATTGTAGCTACAGCAGCTACAGTGCAAAACCATAGAAGCAAACTTCAGACACCAAACAAGTCATGATATAAGTATGTCACGTTTATTTTTTCCATAGGTTAAGCCTAGTGTCAAAGGAATAGAAGTCACATGTGATTGATTTGTGCAGAAGCCTGTGATCCTGAGGCCAATCTCAGCCATGCATGAGTTGACCAAGTATCTTTAGGCCCTCCTTGGTCGCTTAAAGGAAGCAGAACCAGACTGAAGCCTCGATTTGGGCTTCACTTCAGCCTGTTCAGAGTTGGTATAGCTCTGCCCAGCCCCACACTGTAAAAACCATATAAGGAGAAGCGGTAGTGCTACTAACTGTGGGAATTTATGAACTTTGCAAAGTTCCCTTGCTAACCCAGATAAATTACGCCTGGAGATTTACATCAGTAAATGCTGTGTAAAGACGCATTTCCTGATTGACAAACACTGATAAGTGAGAGATCCACACATAAGGTGCTAGTGCGTTGAGCAATTTCTACCAAAAAAAAGTGAATTCAACTCTCCTGGAGGTCACAATGAGGGACAGTGTTTGTCTTATGTCAGTTCATCTCATCAAGCAAGGCAAACTGAAGGTTAGGTGTATCACCTATTGTCATACACAAATCTCATTCAAAGTGCTGTACAGGAACAGAGTCAAATGAATAAATCAGCAAGCATTGAAAATAGAAGTTAAGTGAAAACAATGAGAAGAATGCATCGTAAATCTATAAAAGAAGATTATAATGTGATGGACAGGCATATTTTAAAAAGAAGATAGAGGAGAATAGTGATGATCTACAGTTGATGTATATTTGATGTTGATGGGCAGTTGGTTCCAGCAGTGAACAGCACAGTGGATAAAAAATGAGTTCACAATGTTCAGGTTCAACTCTTTTCACCAGTACGAATCTGTTCAAACAATGTCCTTCTAAGAATACCAGTTTTGCACTCTTGAAAAAGAAATAGTTGTAAAAGCTTTTTTGCAAAAATTTTTATCAGGACACATATTTCCATTCAGTCAAATGCAATACTATACAGATCCTGTGACATAAAATGTAATTGCAGTTAGTTTCTTGGTTTTCTATTATGTTCATGAGAGAGAACACCTTGAAGACAGTGGTTTTAACAGGGCCAGACTGAACAGGCTGATCTCTTCAGGATATCCCTTTTCTCCAGCTTTTTCTCAATTAAATAAGTTATCATTATAAATCAAATTGTGCAAGATCTTCCAAAAATATACTGACTTGTCTGTCCCCACACCATCAACCTGTTTGACTGTCCTTTCCTCTGCTGCTATGACTTCCTTTCAGTTTTCTCTGTCTTCATTTGGTTCTGTAAAAGACTTATATATATATTTATATATATCTCAAGACTAAATAAGGGCCGAGAAAACTGACAGGAAGTCATAGCAGCAGAGGAAAGGGCACTCAATATACATGTGTGTGTGTGAATATATGTCTAAGGCCGAGGTATTTTAACTGTGTGGTAAGGAACAAATGCAAACAAACAAGATATTTTAAATAATGTCAAGGGAATGTTTTGTCTGTAAATACTAGGAGTGTGACGAGACGCTTTTCCCACGAGACGAGACAAGACATGAGACTGAGTTCACGAGACTTTTAGACATTTTTTTAAAATGAATACTATGTTTGAAAATCTCAATTGAGTAGGCTTTGTGCTGAGATGCTGGTGAGCCAGGTTTGTGGAACATGATAAAATTCATTACAACAGCCT
>JBBMFX010000128.1:14649567-14661429 GCA_037832545.1 Rhabdalestes septentrionalis
TAATAATAATAATAATAATAATAATAATAATAATAATAATAATAATAATAATAATAAAAACAATGATAATAATAATAATAGGAAGAAGAAGAAAAAGAAGAAGAAAAAGAAGAAGCAAAAGAACATTGTAAGTAGTATTATCATAATTATTAGAAATTCTATTCAATATGAACTAACTGTGCTTTTCCATGCAGTTGCCTTTGAGAAGACCACCTACTTAGTGGTCCCCGACTACTTATTTGGCTATACAATTCTTTGTATCTATTTAATGACTTAAAACAGCATATGTACTTATATTAATTTGAAAGAATATGTGCTACATGTAAGCAGTGTTGTGCATGAATATGTTCAATGAACAGCGTTCATTAGGTATTTTAATCAAACATTTAATCTAACACTGCAAACAAATCCACAGAAAAGAAACAGAACCAAACTCAGTAACTAAACAGTATGTCCTCATTGAAGGCTCACATTCAGAAAAATCAAATATGTCAGCTTGGATGGGCTGATGCGGTTCCTCTTCTCAGTTAGTATCTGTGGACGGATGGACAGACGCTCCACCAGACTGTCACGTCTGTTGACCTCTCTGATTTTACATAATGGTACGAGCCATTATCCTCACATGTAGTTGCTGCCAAACAAAACAAATTCTGTTATGAACAGAGCTGAGCCATGGAGAGTGAGAGCTAAGCAGCAAAAATAAAATAGCGGGGAGTGGCTCTCACACGATGGGAGTCGGCTATTCGGATTCTTTTATGCATGACACATCACTAGCAGGCTAACACAAGAGCATGGCTGCTTCAAGTTCAGATGCCTCAGCAGAATTACACATGGGAAATAAGTTTACAAAAGGATTATATTTATGTATAGTACAGCCAAATACTGGATGTTTGACTTTTAGAGCTGTACATTTTCACAAATTTTATATGGTTTAAAAATAGGCAAAGGCTGTTCATTTTTGGTTATGTTCTTTTCTGTTAATGATTTCTGAATTCAAGTATACCTGCACCTAATTTTTTATCTTTCAGAATAACATGAGGCGTTGCTTAAATGGTAAGATTTATTCTCAAACTTAGAATTGTTTTTTAATGTAACTTATGTCTGTGACTGTGCAGTTGTAAAACTGATAAAAGGGGAATATTGAAAGAAGTTCAGATAGAAGGATGTTGTATTGAAAATGTTAAACAAACAAACTTGAAACGTGAACTAGTTCATTTTTATTTGAATTAATTATATTTTGAACTAGCACAGCACTGCCTGTGAGGATGTTTATTTAGCACAGAATGTTTAACATATATGTCTGTCTTAGTGATATGTATGTGTGTGTGTGTGTGTGTGTGTGTGTGTGTGTGTGTGTGTGTGTGTGTGTGTGTGTGTTTGTCTTGTGTCCTCAAATGGCTAAGGCACAGTATGGTTACTCTTACAGGAAGCTGGATTTGAACTCTATTTAGAGTCATGCTGAGGCGAAGAATAACTCACAGGCATTAAAAAACATTAGGCGGAGATGTGAGCCAGGCTTTCTCCGGAGCTCAGAGCGTGGAGGGGGGGACTCCCTGTGAAGCCCCAGAGCAGAGGGCCTTTGATGGGACGCCATGTGGCACAGATCATGGGTTTTAGCTGGAGCTCTGGACAGTAACATACTAGATGGAGAACAAGAAGATTGAAGATACTTTATCAGCATAAACTTTCTTCTCCAGAACTCAGAAAAGCAATACTGAATGAATTCAGATGTGAATATTTCCACATGAAATACTACAAAAACTATACCTTTACATAAATGTGCCATACACATCAGAATGTATTAATGTGGTTTCAATATAAATTATCAGCGACAAAAATGGTTCAATACATCGATGCAACGACAATATAATACCATTCTATGTTGCTTTCCAGCCTTAATACATGAAAACTTGTATGTGTATGTTGATATATATTTTTAAAGCTAAAAAGAAAATCATCTGCATTTAATAAGACAGCACCCTCTCTTCAGTGGCACACTTCCTGAGCACCAGAGGACCAGGAACCAGACACAGGGGATGCAGTTTCATGAACATGGACATTGGCTGCAGCGTCAGCAACAGACATATGGGTGACAGCTTTGGGGACATGGACAGAGGCTACAGCTTTGGGGACATGGACAGAGGCTACAGCTTTGGGGACATGGACAGAGGCTACAGCTTTTGGCACATGGACAGAGGCTACAGCTTTGGGGACCAGGACATGTGAACAGACATAGGAGCTGCAGCTTCATGGACTTGAACAGAGACTGGAGCTACAGGCACATGGAAAGAGGCTGCAGCTTCACCACTTGGAACATGGACATGGACCCTGCTCCTTGGAGCCAGCGTTAGCATGGTCTTCAGAGCCAGCTTGGGAGTTGGTCTTAGAGGGTCCCTGGAGCTGGTTTTGGAGCAAGCAGAGATGCTAGCATGGGCAATGGAGGAGCAAAAGTGAAGAAAACCCTTGGAACCAGGCCGGGAGCTGGTGCGCGGAAGTCCACATCCTGGGTGCAGGCTTGGGAGCCTACCTGGGGGCCAGGAGCACCAGTGAAGATGTACTTCGGAATCTGTGTACTCAGTGTGGGCACCAGAGCCCATGCCTCAGTGCTGGCCTGGGAGCTAGCCCAGGAGCTAGACCTGGAGTCGGTGTAGGTGGAGTCTTTTGAGCTTTCTTCAGGCTTTCTGTAGCTGCCAGTGCCATTATTAACCATTTTTTGCAAATCATTAACACTTACAAGTACCACAGGACATAAATAGACAGTAAGATCAAAGGAACATCAATGCACACACACACACACATACACACACACACACACATACAGCATCTCTCTCTCTCTCTCTCTCTCTTAGAAAGAATGTGTGCCTCTGCTCTCAGGACTCTATCCTCTGTTTGAAGTTTCAGTGTCAGAGTCTTCCTTCCATCTTTCTGTCTCCCTGCACGCCTCCCTCCGTCACCTCCTCCCTCCCTCTGTCTGTCTGTCTGTCTGTCTGTCACTCGCTCCTCTCCGCCCCCTGCAGCTGCATTAGTAGGACACACTGGCTCTTTGTGTCCCGCCGGTGCCGTCCACTCGTCACTGACTGTCCTGCTCACACCTGCCACCTGCACTGCCCCACCCAACCCACCCCACAAGCTTTCATCCCTCTCTCTCTCTGACTCCCTTACAGGATGGAAAGAGAGTGCTTTCATCTCTCTCACTCTCTCTCTCAATTCAATGTACTTCTGCAGTACTCTGGCAAAATGTGGAGATTTAAAGCAAGAGCAAATTTTAATCCCCTAACCATGGTCAGCCAAGACATATTTTGTGCATAGGAGCAACAAGGCAACTGGCCATTTGCAACATAACGACGGATATGCCTGACTGCTATTACATCCCTAATACCTGAAGAAAAAAAATTAGACAAAGCTAATAAGAGCAAACCTGCAGTGAGATATGGCGTTAAACATGTCGGAATGATGAGAATAGGCTAAAAAATAAAGTCATGTCAAATGTATATATAGCGCTTTTAAATAGTGCAAGAAAAATTGGGCAGCTGGTATCCCAGTGTTTAAGGAGTTGCACCTGCAATCAGAAGGTTGTGAGTTTGAATTCCAGGCCTGCTAGTAGAACCACTTGTCAGAAGGTTGTGGGTTTGAATCACAGGCCTGCTAGTAGCACCCCTGGTCAGAAGGCTGTGGGTTTGTATCCATGGCTTGATAGTGGCAGCACTGTTCACAGGGTTTGGGTTGGCACCACACACTGCTCCCTGGATGGTCCCCATTGTTGGAAGCCCACATCTTTACTTTGTGTATGGGTTCAATGCAGAGAAAGAATTTTACAGTGTTTGTGCTGTGACTGAACTTTAAATAATATCATGGCATGTTCATCAGCTGAAAACAATAGTCACCTGCACCTGTTGCTGCATACATTCCCCCACAGGCAGTGCTTGGACACTCTCTTGACTTCATTGTCACCATTAATTATCTATCAGGTAGCCAAAGTATAACAGGCAAATCATGAAAAATTTGGAGGCACTGTCAGAAAATAGTGCCATACACGGCTAACACAAGCATTGTGACTATCAGTGTTAATAAAATCTTGTTAAAATCTTGTCTTGTCTTATTCTCATGAACCTAATGTTGTGTATTGTCTCGTGAGCTGAGCAGAGCATCACAGCCCAGTTATTTCTGTTTGTTTACGCAAAACAGCCTGCATTTTCAGTGCTTTTTTCAAAGCTCAAATAATTAGGTGAGACACACACACACACACACACGCATACACACTGGTACACACTCCTGATCAGTTTGTGTAAAGTGTAAAAAAGTGATAGTAGCATAGATGATAAAAGCCTAGCTTGCTAACCGCCACTGAACCTCAAAAAAAAAAAAAACACACATTGAACACCCAACAACAACAACAAACAATCATTAGTAAAACAATGTAGTGTCTAGCAACTTATATTGGTAATTACAAATATTCTGTTACAATAAATGTTAGTGCACTTCTATGCATGCCATCATTTTCATTCTTTCCAAAAAATTGTTAGCTTGTTAGCTTTAGCATTAGCTTTATTACTATTTCATCATATTTTAGCTTCAAATTGTCCTTCATTCATGTCTGGGCAGCTAATGTAAAATCTGTTTATTTCTGAACATTTCACATGTACTTTTAAAATGTCCTTCATGCTTCTGAGTATTTAATTTGTTAGCATAAGTGGTAGGGATACTACCAAATGGTATGCGTTGAAAGTCTTGTGTAAAAGTATCTATGTGTCTTATGTGAACACACCACGGCAAACAGCATGAACAGTGTAATATTCTTCCTCTGCATTCAACCCATACATAAGTGAAGCAGTGGGCCTTCAGTACCTGGGGAGCAGTGTGTGGGGATGGTCCCTTGCTAAAAGGTACCTCAGTGGTGCCACTAGCACTTTTAAGATTAGAACCCATTACATTTTATCACAGGGGAGACTCCCTAACCACCAGGAAGCCAGCCACCCCAATGATGTCAAATAGATTTGCTTTTCTACGTACTTTTTTCCATTTGGTTGATGATATAGTAAATTTACAGCACCACAGTAACAGAGTAATATAGCGGTACTATACAATTGTAAAGCACAGCCCCACTTGGCATGTTGAAAATAATCGTTATATGACAAATGTTAATCAATAAATATAATAAATAAATAGAAGGTGTTTGGATTGGATAATTTAGCATAGTTATAAAATGTTCAAAATTTAAATTAAAAAGTTTAAAATTAGCCTCTTTCTTGCTCTCTTCCTCCCCTCTGCTCTCTTTATCTCTCATTAGATGCCTCCTTTACTTGTTGCACCTATCTGCCTAATTGTATCCTCATTAATTCATCCCATATTCTCCTTACTCTGTATTCTGGTTTCCCTCTTCGATTTCTCAGGCTCTTTTCTTTTTCTTTTTCTTTTACCTTTGTTGCTCACTTATTCCATAACCTTTGTTTCTCTCATTTCTCTCACTTATCCCATATTCTCCTCTCTTTCTCTCACTCATTCTAAATCCTCCTTCTTTCTCCATCTCTCTGTTCATTATTCCATAAACCGTCCCTTTCTTGCCCTTTCTATCATCTTCTCAAACTCAGCCCCATTCATCCCCATTCTCTTTAATCTCTCTTTTTCTCTCAAACACACCCCATCTTCATTCTCTCTCTCATTCCATTTTTCTATATTCCTCTCTCTATTGTTTTCTCAAACTCATCCCACATTCTTCTTTCTCTCTCGCTGTCTTTCACTCTCCATCTATCATTTACTCAAACTCATCCCACATTCTCATTTCTCTCTGTCATTCACTCTCTCTGTATTCCTCTCTCTCTCTGTCATTTTTTCAAACTCATAGTCTCCTTTCTCTCTCAGGCCTATTTCACTCTCTTCCTCTATTTTCTGACTCATCCCATGTTCTCCTTTCTCTCGCTCGTTCTGTATTTCTCTAGTCCTCTCTCTATATTGTTCTCTCAAATTCATTCCACTCCATTCATTCTGTTCCTCTCTCTTCTTCAAAAAATCATCCCATGCTCTCATTTCTCTCTCTCTCTGTCTCTCTCTTTCTGTCAATTTCTCAAACGCATCCCATATTCTCCTTCTCTCTCTTAACCTGTTGTTCTGTATTACTCTCTCTATAAATTGAATGTAAAGGGAATTCTTTATGCAACTGTCAGTAAATTGTAAATAATTCATTGTTTAAACAGTACAGTTTCAGGTCAGAAAAAGTCTCCATTTGAACAGAAATGTTCACCTGCTGCAGGTCACTCACATACCATCCTACACACGTCTGTTGTGTTTGACCCCTACACGTCTCCCTCTCCCTCTCCTCTCTCTCTCTCTCTCTCTCTCTCTCAGCATGTCAGTCTGGAATGGTTGGTGCATGAGGCGCTCACAGAGCCCATTGTGGTTCGTTTGGTCGCTTCTCATAAGCGGAGGGCCGAATTACACATTCTAAACTCTGCCAGCATGCGCTGAAAGATACACTGTACTCTGAGAGGCAGAGAGAGAGAGAAAGAAAGAGAGACAGAAAGAGAAAGAGAAATCAAATCCAGAAGGAAAGAAAGAAGGAGAAAAGAGGAACAGAGAAGAGAGGATAGGGACCTGACCCCATAAGTGGATGTACAGGTGTCTGTATGTTTACCAGTAGGTGACCAGCAGGGCGGGTGGATGTCTGCCCAGTTATGTAATTACATAATTAATTACAAGAAAATCACATTCTGTACAGACAGGTTCGAGTTCTTGTTTTGAGATAAAAAATGACCAAACATACAGAAAAGTGTACTTTAATCAGAACAAGATTGTTCAAACTCTTCTCCTACTCTCCAAATCAACTGGAGTGTTAGACACTGAATGTTAAACATGTTTTTGGACTTGTTTCAAGGAACATTGAATGACAAATATAAATATAAACTGAGATATTGCTTCTCTGAACTGGAAGCTTTGGTACCAGAAAACTGGGATTGTGCTTTTTCCATTGACTGTTTGTCCAGTACTAAATGTTCCAGTAATAGGTTTTTAATCCCTGATCAAGGCCTCAAGTCTTTAGTCACACTTACACTACATTACATTCTTTTGGCAGATTCTTTTATCCAAAGTGACTTACAATTTGAGGAAACATTCAACATTCAACAGTGTGAAAACCAGAGGAGAGTTCTTAGTGCTAACATCTGTAGGAGTAGGAAATCGAGAGTGCATTAGGAGAGGACCGGCTTTTAAAGTGTAAGTGTACGGTGGCCATTAAAAAAAAATATGTGAACAGACATCAACACACAGTGTGAACTGTGTGATATTCTTCCTCTACGTTTAACCCATTCACTCTCAAGGTCACTTTACAGAAGTTATGAAAGTTAAAGGATAGATACATTAAATTAAGAAGAGCAGAGAATGTTCTCTTCAGATGTTCAGGGAGGGCGTTCCACATTGGGGACCAACAGACAGTTAGTTTAGGCCACTCTTCACGGATACGGCATGAGCCAGTTTACCACAGACCACTAAATATACAAACAAGTGTTGGTTGATTTGCCATTACTGAGTGTAATTGTAGACATTTTTTTGTGTGTATGTGTGAGTGTAGAGACAGTCACTGTTTAGATATAAACTCAATGTTGCTAATGCATGGGTGCACTTTCAGTGGAATAGAACTGTGGTCTTGCTTGACTTTACATGAGACTTTGTCCATGCTGACAGTTTTGTGTGTGTGTGTGTATAGGTCAATGCAGTACCTCTTTCATATCAGCCAATAAGTTAAGCTAACTAGCAAGTGAGGTAAATGGCTTGTAATTGGCCATCTAGTAGCTGATATGTCAAATTAGACACTTTGGAGGAGCTATTATGAAATGATTAGTGGTCACAAGCACACTAAAACTGGAACCCTGAGTGTTTCTGGTTCCCTTTCCTATTTAATTGCACTGGAAAAAATACTTTGTCCATCGGAAGAATTATTGAAAATATACTACAATGGAATTATGTGCTCGTTGAACATATTAGATGTAAAAGTTTCTACAAAGATGATAAATATGACGTCTTCTTGTATGTTTTCATGACTGATGGAGCTCCATAAGAAGTCGAAGACTCATTTCTGCCCACACTGACTAACATCCACAAAAAAACTCACCAAAACATCCTTTCATCTACTTTTACTGTTTGAGGTTCTTTGACAGGCTCTGTGTGTGCGCGCATGTGTGTCCATCTGAATGTATGTGTGTGTGTGTGTGTGTGATAGAGTGTGGACAGTAAGGGCGGTGGCTCTGTCACCGTGGTGATTTATGAGCGTGCTTGGTTGCGAGGTGCACAGTGCAGGATATTGTTCCCTGACACTGACTGCTCTCTGCAGGCTGTCAGGGAGTGTGTGCGCGCCTGCGCATGTGTGTGCGTGTGAGTGTGTGGACGGCCTGCAGGTGAGCCCAGGCCGGCACAATCAATCAGCAGCAGAGCAGTCCGGCCCGAAAGGCCTGCGGCCGCTCCGCTTTCTTCGCTATTGTAACTTCTCTATCACTAATTAACACCAGCCAGTCTGAGCCTGTGCTTTGTTTTTTGGGCTTCTTCGGCTGCTGGAGCTTTGAGTGTGTGTTTTCATGGGCTGTCATTCAACCCCACACACAGGAGAAAGCGTGTGTGTGACCACATGGTTCTGTCTAACCTGTAACCCCCACCTCCTCCCCTCTCACACACACACACACACACACACACCCACACACATGCAAACACACACCTCTGTATCTGCATCTCAGCTTTCACAGTACACCACGTCAGGATACAGTGCTGCTTGTGGATTCCGGTTTAAACAGAATTTTAGCTCCGGTTTGGTCAACAGCTCAACCGCAGCGCTGGCACAACAACCTGCAGGACTCAGCAGGAGAGAGTGAGAAAGAGAGAGACACCGAGAGAGAGAGAGAAACAGAGAATAAGAGAGAGACAGAGAGAGAGTGAGACAGAGAATAAGAGAGAGACAGAGAGAGAGAGAGACAGACAGACAGAGAAAGACAGACAGAAAGAGGGGCCTGATGGAGGATTTATTTACTTGTTTTCTTTTTTAATTAAATCAACATTCCATTCTTTGCTATGGCAGCAGTTGTCAATTGTAATTGAGGGCAATAAAGCTATCACTGCAGAGCAAGAAAGTGCGAGGTCCAAGGAAAATAAGGAAAGAAGAAAGAGAAACACAGCTAAAGTTGTAGAGAGCGATAGAAAGAGAGAGAGAGAGATCCACGCTGTCAGCCTCCTCTCTCTGATTGACGCTGTAAATAGTTTTAGCACAGATACCACAGGCAAAGCAAAATGAATGTCACCAGTCAGCTGGAGAATGCCCACTTGATTTTTTTCTGTGAGTGATCAACTAGCAGAGGTGTAAACAGTCATTCAGAGCAGTCGATAAGAAATCCTCCATTCTAGAGGAGCATGCAGAGTTTGAATTCTTTACAGAGGTGGTAATAGGAACCAGGTTTCTGAAGACTTTAAGACTACTTCGCTGTGAATAAATAGGCCAATCGTTTTCTTCAGTTTAGAGATAGTTCAGACCTAAAACACATGAATGGCATGAAGGTCCCGAAACTAAAAGCATTTTTCCAGAGTTGACACCAGTTCACTTTTAGTAGCAATACATAGTGGATATGGACTCAGGAGACATGTAAGACTCCTAATAGTTTTAGGTGGTACATAAAATGACTATGTTGGCATTGTAGGCACCGTGACCCACCACCACTGTAAAGAAATTAGAGTTGGCTAGGCCACAATCAATTATTTCATGTCAGAACTTATATGACATGGTTACCTTTTAATCCAAAAGCTTGAATTGGCCAATAGCAATGCTCCTTTTTCTCCTATAGACCAGTTTCCATGTTTATTCAAGGAAAATGTCAATTAAATTTTGGTGACAATGTTCAATTAATAATGCTGTTAAAAATAGAGTTCCTCCGAAGAGGGGGTGGGGGTCGTGGTGGGGTTAAAAAAATCATAATAATGCTAAACTTTATACACAATATAAATGCTCAGGAAAAGTGTGTATAGCCCATAGATTTTTTAGAAATGTGTACATGTGATGCCCAGTACTGGCTGTAGTGTGTGTATTTTTTTATTTGAATAGATAGGCAGCTGTCAGTCATTTCATTCTTTTACTAAAGCAGTAGAAACGTTCCTATTTTTTGTCCATTTGTGGATCGAAAGCCATTTGAACAAAAGCCAGTCTGACATCATCTCACTTTCTCTGCGAATGTGTGAGAATGAAAGTTTTGCGCAGCCTCCCAGCCTAAACACCCAACTTCGGCGGTATTGTGGCGACTCGAAACCCCACGCATCGGCGCTGATGGACATTGTCTCGGCTTCCCTCCAGTGTGTACTTTCAGAATGATCATTGTATGGCGCATACAATATGGCCGCGTTATCGTGGACTGGAGTGCGCCGCTTGTTTTTTTGTCTCAGGAAACGAGACCAGCATGACCCTGAGGTGACCTAAAGACCCCGGCCTGGCCTCCTGTCTGCTCTTCGCATTTGGCTCGAAATGAAACTTTAGCTACCTCGGATTTATCTCATTTCTACCTCTGGACCAAAATGGCTGGGTTTCTTTTTGTGGCCTTAACTCGTATTTGTTCAATCATGTGCTCTTCTTATGGCATGCACGCTTTCATTTAAACCTTTATCTTGTATTCCCATAGTTTATTTGGAGTCTCTACTGTCCTCAAGGTTTGATTTTGAATCAACATTTTTCAGGTCTGTGCTCAGACAAGTATGTACTGAAGGAAATTTCAAATATCAGATATGAAAATGTATGGTTTAATGTTTCACCTCAGGGACTAATGCAGACCTGGACCGAATCACACTGCAGTTATCACTGTAATCTAGTGCTGGGTAGATAATCCTTGAGCAAATATTAAGCACGATTTCCAGACAGGCCGCTAGCCTGCTCTGGTGCAGTTTAATTCTAAATGTTCATTTGCGGAGACGATGCTGCTTCTTACCACCTAAAAGGCAGTGATTGCAGATTTAGATGGTTGGCTGACAAGGAAATAGACTTTTTTTAAGAATGATGCCCCTCAGGTGCTCTGGAATAAGTGTTTGTGAATGACTTTGGCGCCCCCCTGTGGCGATAATGAGCAGGCTTGTGGCTCTTAGTAAAGTTGTGAAAATTCTCTCCTCACTACACAAAAAAAAAAATCACTGCAGAAATGTTCAGCTTCTCAGGTTTTATTTTTTAAAGGTGCAAGTATTGAACTGAATAACTTTGCCATGGTTTTTAAGAACTGCTGACAATATTTCTCTAAATTTCCGAGTAAACTTTGTTCTTTAAAGCGTCATTTTAAGGGAAACGACAAAGCATCAAAACAAGTGGAATGATGCAGTGTTTACAGAACAAATCTCTTGTTCACTCTCAAATGCTGATTTAAAAATAAATTGCAGTGGTCTCTAATTTTTTTTCAGAACTGTTTCAGTGTACACCAGGAACGTATATTACAATTCAGAACATTGTGTTCTGCTAATGCTAAGGGGCAAATGGTAAAAAAAAAAATAATAATAGTACAATAAAAATTATCTACCAATATAGTGAGAGCTTTCTTCAAACAAGAATTTTTTGCTGGGCAGAACACACACGTGTACATCAAAGATGCCTCAGCTGACTGAAAGCATTTGGCTTACTGAGATTACATGAAATTAAAAAGTGAGGACTAATGCTCCGATTTGGGATGATCCGTTTAGAACAGGAGTGGACAAACTACGGCCTGCGGGCCACATCCGGCCGGTTGGTCTTTTTCATCCGCCCGCGGAAGATCGGAGTCTCATCCGTTTCTTGGGCCTTGAAGCACAGGGGGGCCAGACAGAGCCGAGAACCAGGGCTGTGCACAGACCTTTTGAGGGGCATGTGCTGAAACTGGATGGGGGGGG